>CAKKOB020002178.1:0-14828 GCA_918844115.2 Phlebotomus perniciosus
TTCCACACTAATCGCAGGCCTTTCTAAGCTCTTAGCTTCCATAGCTGGTAATCTTAACTCAAACACTTAACAATCTTAAGATTGGAAAGCTTTGCTTAAACAATTTTCTTAACTTTCGCTTACAATTTTTTTTATTTATCACTCTTTGAAATCTTTGCAATACCCCTTAATCGCATTCTATACTCCAATTCATCTCTATATGCAGAAAATCATTCCAATTTAGAAGGAGGAGACTCAATTCGTCATCTCAATCTACCAAAACACCGCCAAAGCATTGATTATGAAAAAAAAGCAAACCCAACAGACGAATTCACTGGAAAATCATTTAAACGAGGAAACGTGATGAATAGAAAATGCAATTTTAATTGTAACACAAGATGATCTATTGGTGATTTAGTCAATGAAGAAAGAAAGAAAAAATAAGAAGAATATTAACGTGTTGTGAGTTAATGAAAAACACTTTCACCTCTTGATCGGCACTTCGAATCATTTAACAATGCCAAAAGATGAGGAGACGGAACGACAGAATAACAAACAACCTGGAGTGAATAGCAATTAAAAAAGGCTAAGTGGACTTGAATTGATTACAAGCACACAATTGGGAGCTTTTCTCTTCGCCAACCTCCTTGTGATATTCATCAAGTGAATTTGTTACAACAGACTTACAAAAAAAGAAAAAAAAATCATATACGAGCATGATCGATCGGGAGGTTAAGTTCTCTCTTTTTCGTGTGCACTCTGGGCTGCCTTCTCGCCACTTATTGACCTTCTTCTGGCTAAGAACGGTTCAACAGAAGAAGGAAAAAAAAATACTGTCAGACATGAAGAGAGATTGAGATGGGAAGTAGATTTGTTTGGAATGGTGTTTAATTGGAAATATGCAAATCAAATTCCATGCCTTTGTTTATTGAGTTCAATTAATTTATTATTGAGAATAGATTGACTACGCAATATAACTCTGACTTGGGATTTCATAAATTCCAATATTCAAATTGGATATCTCTCAGGGATACACTCTGTCCAATAACACTGATCTTGCAGTCAAGATATATTCTCCTGAAAATGACTTTATTGTTGAAAAATCAATAAAATCAAATGAAAAAAAATTGGGGCCGTAAAAAGTCGTTGAATTTATTGCGTATCGATTCCTATGCGCGAAGGTGTATAAAAAAGGGTTTTATTGCTCCTCCTAAATGAGATTATGCTTTGTTTCAGGTTCATCAATATTTTCCAAATTTGCCCAATTGCTGTCGTATAAATTGGATAATGTGATTAATTTGTTCTGGCAATAAATTAATAAAATCATCGAGAGATATCCTGGAGCCATATTACCATAATTATCTCATGAAATGACCACGCTATTTAATTTATGGCGCCTCTCTCTTCCAAAAGTGCCATTGATAACGCTCTTCCCAACATTAAGCACTTGGTCCTCTTTAACCATGTTGATATATATTTTTTTTTCTGGAAGGTATACCTACATATATAACAAACTATCTCTCGTGACAATTGTGGCGTTGGTAGACGTCCAAGATCACACCTCGCGATCAAAGAATCCAATCACTCCCTGGTGATCATTCGGTTGAAGATGCTGCGCGCGAAACTTTCCCGCGAAGAGACCCGGTAACAATGAAATCGGATGTTGGGTGAATCCCCCAGGGAGGGACAAAGGCAAAGGAGGAGGGGGAGCACAAGAAAAAGACAACCCAGGCATAAGCTCAACAATCTCGCACTTTCAATTACACCAAAGTCGTGCAGACAAGCAATGCGTGATGTATACTTAGAAGAAATCTTATTACTTTTATTAATTGGATTGTCCAGACGTGGCAAAACGGGGAAGGTGAGAGCGAGATGTAGAGTCTCTCATTCACGCTCCCTATGTGTGAGGTGAATTTCTTCATTCAACACCCAGAGATAGTGAGGGGATTCTGCAGGAATCATTCACCAATCTTTATTTCAAGCAGCATTTCTTTCACTCTTAAGATATGGCGAAATTGAGAAGAGTGAAAGAAAATTTGTGGAAAATTTTTGACTTGGAAAAGTGGAGAAATGTCATGCATTGACATAGTTTAATACCGGAAGAATTCCATAAGTGAATTTTTGGTTAGAAGCTTAGCTTCCAAGCTTTCAACTAGGAAGCTAAGCTTACGAGTCTTACATGCTTTGACTCTAAGCTTCTGATTTCAAAGTAAATCTAAAACTTGTGAGTTGAGAGCTTTCTTCCAAGCTTCAGCCTTATAAGCATAGCTTCCCGAATTTTAGCTTTAAAGCTTAGCTTCAGGTTCTGGAATTTAAAGCTCTAAGCTTTAAAGATTTTAACAATAAATAGATAGAATAATTAGCTGAAAAGCTTCTGACTTGTAAGTTTTATTTCAAGCTTGCATACTTAGAATAACTCTCTTAATTTCGAAGCTTAGCTTTCAAACCTAGGAGTTAAATTTTCGCTTCTAAACTCTAGACTCACAAGCTAATCTCCCAAGCTTCAGACTTTCGAGCCTAGCTTTAAAGTATCGGATACTTAAGCTTAAGTCTTAAGCTTCAAGATTAGTTTCCAATCAAGCTTGAATTCTTGACATTCAACATGTTCTCAGCCTTTAAATCAAATCAAGAAAATCAAATTAGGCATCTGCCTGAAAATCTATCAAAATATCCTAAAACCTTCCTCTCAACGAGAGCTCAATTTAATGACTAGTCCATCCATCACATAATAACTTTTGAAAAAAAATGAACCACGACAGACGCCGCTGAAATGGGAATAACCCTAAGTCGAAGACTGGTGATTAGGAGGAATAAATATTCGTCAAAACGCGACGTGTTATTTGGAGATTAAGGAAATCATCGAGGCTCAATGACATAGAATGCATTCTACATAGATCCAAATTTAATAACACCCGAGATCCCCTTGTCTAACACAGATCTGTAGCCTCTTCAGCTCAATCTCGCGCGCTGTGTGAGAATTGATGAAATCCCCAATCGAGTTTCTCGCAGAGAGGCCTCATTATCTGCCAAAGTTGTGTGTGCGGAGATTTAAATACATATATAGAGAGAGCCATTTCGGAATCTGTAGCGATGAAGAAGATGAATAGAATGGGGCAGTGGAAAAGGGTCTCTCTGGCTGGGGATATCATGGTAAGACCCTCGAGGGCTTATCTCTTGAGCTCAGCACTCTCGTGTTTTTGTTTTTCCCGGCACCCATATGAAAAGTTATACCAGAAAGTTTCCCTTCTTATATGAGTGCACAACATCATTTCGCCAAGTACTAAATTTCCGAAAGGCAGGATGCGCGCTCTGGAAGAGTGAAATATCTTGTGGATGTATGCGCTAACTGACCACAATTTGCTCTTGTTTCCCTTCCATCCATCGTGAGATGCCTCTTTGCTGCCCTTTTGCCCGCACCCGATCACTCTTTGGCGCAGAGTTCTCATTCTTCTGACCAGCATCTCTGCTTGTGGCTTTCTCATGAGGCCCCCTTGATGGTGTGTATAAATTTCACATCGACAGATATATACTCACACACCCGTCCAAGGGTCATTCACTCTCTCTTTCTCCATCTTGGCGACTCCACCAAGAGAGTATTCTTGCCGAGGCCAAGAATACGGGTGACCATCTTATGAAATTCACCAAACAGACAGAATCTGTTGACCAACAATTGGGTTCACAGAACACAAATTACTACATACAACACAAGTGGAAAGCTCTCGCCATAAGTCTTTCGAACTTTGAGGATTTCCACTCTGGCTGTAAAGAACTTAAGCAAATGGATTCATGGCAAGTCTTTCCTCACTTTCTCAAATTGTTTAACAATTTCAACTGCAGGGCGTCAGAAACTTATATGAGTGGGGTAGAATTATTTGATTTGCAAAACTTCCAAATAGAGAATTTCTGTTTTTGGTTTTCAACTGTTCCTGCAAGGCAAATAGACACAGAGATAAATTACCATAGAGATTATGTCTTAAAAAAGATTCACATATACATATGTAGGTTGATAGATAAGAATTCAAGTCAAAGCTTGGAAGTTAAGCTTCAAAGTCGAAAGCTTGGCAGATTAGCATAGAAATTCTAATCTGCTTTCTAAGAGTTTGGAGATAAATTATGAAAATTTAGCTTCAAAATTACGAGCTGCAAGCTTACGAAACGAAGCTTGCAAGACTGAAGCTTTGAACTCAGAGGTTTTAGTAACACTTTGAGACGAGAAAAGCTTAGAATTAAAGCTTAAACGTCTTGCTGACTTAGCTTAGTTGAAAACTTCGAAGCTAAGCTTTCAAATTAAGAGGTTAATTCTGAGCCAGCAAGCTCGAAAGTGAGCTTATAAATTGGAAGCTTTCCAGCTAATTAAGCAAGTTAGATGTTATTAAGTTAATCTTAAAAGCTTTAAATTAGTTTTGAAGTCAAGAAGAGGAAGCTACGTTCTAAAGCTAGAAATTATAAGCTTGCAAAACTGAAGCTTGAAAGCAAGTCTTCAACTTAGAAGTTTTAAGATAAGCCTTAAAACTGGAAGCTTAGAATCAAAGCATAAAAGTCTTGTAAGCTTGGCTTTCTAGTTGAAAGCTTGATATTTAAGCTTTAAAAACAAAAGGTTATTATTAATTCTAAGCAAGCAAGCTTGAAAGGAAGCTTACAAATTGGAAGCTTTCCAGCTAATTAATATCAAACTATTTAATCTTAAAAGCTTAAAGCTTTAAATTAGTTTTAAATTCAAAAACCGGAAGCTAAGCTTGCAATAAAGCTTGAAAGCTAGTCTTTGACTTAAAAGTTTTAAGATAAACTTTAAAAACGGAAGCTTAGAATTAAAGCATGCAAATCTCTTTAACTGAGCTTTCTAACTGAAAGCTTGATAATTAAGCTTTAAGTATATAATATGTAAACATTATATACCTTTTAGCTGTGATTCGTGAAATGACTATCATCCTTTAAACTTTATCAGTGAAATAACCCCTAAAACTACTTCAGAGCGGGTATAACAGTCTTTTAAAGGGACCCTTTCTGTTCTTTTGAAGTGCCTTAAAAGTTTTTCATTTACTCTTGAGTGCCACTTCAACTTCCATCTGCAATTATCTTTCTCCCTCACGTGTTGAACAACTGTAAGAGATATTGCTGATTTACCACTTTTAACAAGCACCTTCCACCTATCATCTCCATTGATTCTATCAATTTTTTCTACTTCTCCAATATCCAGGAAGAGAGCAATCAAATTTCTATGTCAAGTCACTGGCCAATTTTCAATTCTAACACACATATATATAATATAATTTTACCATCTTGACATGTTTTACTTCTTTAAATTAAATATCAATTCAAGTAACAATTTTTAATGGATTGTGCACCTCTATTAGCGTTATCTCTGGAATCGAAAAGTCTTCGACCTTGGTAGATTGTTGACGTTCTAAGTGCATTCTAAGATGTTAGAAGAGTGGCCAGTAATTGAATTGGGAGGCGATTGGAGTAAAGTAAAAAATAAAAATAAGAAAATATTTCTCTTCGCGCCGGGGAATATGAATGAAAGATGATGAGTCAGAGGATTTAAAAGTGTTTGTCGTCGCCATTTTTTAATTAATTAGCCTTCATCAATAAAGTGTTAAGTGTGTTGAACCGCAGCTCATGTCATTTCTCCCGAACTAGCAATGCACTATAGTGACACTTGGCAAAATTTTAACATGACGAGAGAGAAGAAGAGGAGGAGAGACACTGACTGTAAGAAAAATTCGGTGGCTCCTTTATACCCGAAAATGTTGCCTCTTCTTTTTTTTACTTTACCCTTGTTGGGTCTCTCGCTGTCAGCGTGTCCCCTTCAATCTTGCTGCTGTTTAAATTAATAACTCGTTAGTTGACATTCTCATCACGATCGCGATCATTATTATTATTGTCTCGTGATTATTTGTCTGTAGCTGCCATGAGACAGAGACAGTGGTTAAGACGATGCACTGTCCAGCGGCCACACTGTTAATTTGAAGATTGACGTAACAAGATCTTCGCAAGAGTTTCTTCTTCGGAAGACTTGCATGTGTTTCTTTTTCCCACTTCTTCTACCTCTCTGCATTTCTTTTTCTTATAAGATATTCCTCCGCGAAGGCTTTTGTTGCCATTTCACGAGTGATATAGATATGTTATAAATTGCCTGAACATCTCTTTCTCTTGTCCATCCAACTCTCACTGAGAAGAAAAATACTTGAAAATCTTGTCAATTTACCCAATAAAAAATATCAGGCCAAAAATGTTTAAGAATAAAAATCTCAAAATTAGTAAAAATTACCACAAAAATTCTAATCAAGGGGGAGATATTATGGTTAGAAAGATGTACACTATCCTGCATTTTCACATTTTGTTGAAAAGATCCCCAAAGCTGC
This sequence comes from Phlebotomus perniciosus, assembly GCA_918844115.2. Classification (NCBI taxonomy): domain Eukaryota; kingdom Metazoa; phylum Arthropoda; class Insecta; order Diptera; family Psychodidae; genus Phlebotomus; species Phlebotomus perniciosus. The sequence goes on from CAKKOB020002178.1 coordinate 6,345, forward strand.
AATTCGAAAGCTTTGAAGGCTTTGAAGAGCTTTCATCCTATCAATTTTATTTTCTATACAGTCATCTTAAGCTTAATACGTAAGCTTCATAAGAAAGTTTTCTAGAGCTTTCTAAGAAAGATTTCTATGAAATCTTTCCAAAGAAAGATAGAGAACTTTATAGAAAAGGTTTCTAAAGCTTTCTCATGAAGGTTTCTAGATCTTTCTAAGAAAGCTTTTTAAGAAAACTTTCTAAAAAAGCTTTAAAGATTGGTTTCCTAAGCTTTCTATGAAAGGGTTCTAAAGTTTTCAATGAAGGTTTCCTAAAGCTTTCTATGGAAGCTTCAAGAAAATCTGCAAAAGCTCTCTAGAATTTTCAAAAGCTTAGCGAGAACTTCAAAAGTTATAAAATTTTCCAGATTTTTTTCAAATGCTCGTATATTTCTGCAGAGCTTTATATCAATTTCAGAAAGCTCTCAACTAATCTAGCTTATATTTTTCAAAGTTTAGGAATTTCCCTGAAAGTGACTGAAAGTTTTCAAAATCTGGAAGAACTTCCAAAAGCTCTAGTTCTTTTTTGGAAGTTTTCAACACTTCCACTCCACTTCCTAAAGCTCACATGCACTTCCATTCAAATGTCGCCACATCTGACCAATATCTCCCCCTTACTCCAAAAAAATTTCTCTCAGTGCTTCACTTGTGAAGATTTTCAGGATTGTATAAGTTCTCTTTCATTGGATTTCAATAAAACATCCACAATTTGAGGCATTCCTTCTTCGAAAGGCTCTAATTTTTCACTCCTTCATTAATTTTAATTAAATTAATTTCAATATCTCGGGCAAGTTCAATGGCTGAAGGAGGAGGGGGAGAATGAGAGAGAATTGATTAGGGTCAACATATGGAACACTGAGTCATTCAAGAGTGAAGTATTGAACTCTTTGGCTTTGCCTTCTAACCTCATCTCTTGGCGTGAGTTTTTTTTTCTTCTTCTTCTTTCAGTTATAGACGAATATATATTGTTGCCCAATTGAGCCAATGAAGAGGGGCGACGTTGGCGAAGGAATATTGTGAGTGGTTGATTGCTTCATTTAACATTATACACAAGAGTGCGCGCCTCTCTTCATGGTTGCCCCCTCGCAAGGAGTCGCACCGCGGCCGCAAAAGGGGCCCAAAAAGATAGATTACCCGCGTGTGAGAGGAGTTATAACGAGAATATGGATGAGAGGTCTCTTGATGAGCTTGAAATATGGGTTTATGTGCCTCTCAGGAAGACACCATTTGCCTTGGCACAAGTATTACAAAAAAAAGAGCGTGGAGGAGACTTGGGAAAAATTACCCGAACCCATAACGAGAGGGACAGGGTGAGGGGGAGGTCCGAACAACAAAACATCATTAATTTTACCGTGTAATTATTTTTAGAGATCGTAATTGCTTGCCTGTGGGACCATTGTCGGTTTGGAGGAGATGGTCAGATTCAGAGTCGATTAGTCTGTGAGTAAATTTTTATTTCAACTCCTTCCTCTTATTATTTAATACTATAAGTTCACTGTCTGGTATTTCAATTAAGAAATGTTACACATCGTCAAGAAATTAAATTATTTTCTACCTCGAGTGTCGCTCTTTTTTGCCCAACAGCAACGAAAGAGTCAACAACAACAAAAAAATAGTAAGAAAAAGAAATGAAGAAAACCATTTTTATTCTTGGCGCCCGATTAACAAATTTTCAAATATACCTCTTCCCATATTAGATGGTTTATTAATCGTTATCACTTTAAAGAATAAATCACTTGTAAATGACTCTTTTACAAATCGAATACATCTTCTTGGAGAAATTCCACTTACATATATACAAAGTCACATATATAGCAAAACATTTCATTTTCCACTGTTGCACTTTTTCGCATTGTTTGCAATTTCCCAACTTTTCTGCGAATGTTACTTTTCTGAGAAGCTTCCGCGATGGTATTTTTATGTCACAGAGAAACAAGTTCCAATTTCACTTTTTGCGAATTCAGGAAGAAGGAAAATTATTTCTCACAACATTGTGACATTCTACCTTCAATTCAACCCAAGAACTCTTGCACAAGAGAAACTGTTTCCCGGCAACTGTTATTGTTTTTGTCTCCAGGATAAAGTAAGTTCTCGGAATAAAATGATGTTTCTTGTGATGTTTGTATATTCGAAATGAAGGAATTTCCACATAAAATATATAGTGTTTCCAGTAAGGAAATAAGAATTTTCCTGAACAATTAACCTAATTATTGTAACATGAGGTTTATTTAGGAATATTAAAGCTCATAAGCTGTTTCAAAAGCTGTTGAAAATTTGCACAAAAAGCTCCAGAATTATTGTGAAAGCTCAAAAATAACTTTAAAAGTGCTAAATTTTAAACTTTCGAACTTTGAGGTTACAAAATTCTCAAATTACTATAATTTTTGAAGAAATTTAGGAGAATTAAAAAAAATCTAAAAAACGATAAAGCTTGGCTTTAACTTTAACCATTTGTTTAAAGATTTTTTAAGCTTTTAGTTGAAATTTTTGGGAGCTTTTAGTTTAGGAGAGATAAGTTGTCTTATAAGAGGTAATGGAACTTTCTTTGATGAAATGCGCTCTTGTCTGGATAGGAATATGTATATTCATAAGTTTTTTTTTAATTTTTGAGAGCTTTTCACAAATTTTCTCTAAACTTTAAGCTCCTCTAAAGCTTTGTAACGCTTTTTTGAACTCTTGGTGAGCTTTCATACAAAATGTTGAAGTGCTGTAAGTATTGTATACACCTTTTTGACTCTAATATCTCTCCCTTGTTGAAAATAATCCCATCAAAAGTTGAAATATGAACTCACGCGGATCGTAAAGGAATTTTCAAATTTACTGCCTATTTTCTCATCGATTCCACGCAAAGAATGTCTTCTGGACTCTGGCTTATTGAAATTTACTCCCAAGCGCCACCTACCAAGAAGTTCATCCTCGTGATACAAAAATGTATACATAATGCATTTTGGCGGTCGGATGGGGAAGAACATTGTGAAAGGAGACAACCGGGGATGCATTTATGGTGGAATTTTCTCCCTCTTGTGGGGGATAAAGGCGAGAAGATTGCTTTTGTGATTTATATGAAATTAGTTTGTGGGGAAGATGCACTTCGTCGCAAAATTATGGTGCAACACCAAGCCATTCTATTTTCCCCAGAAAGAAGAATCAATTCCTAGAAAATCGCTCAATTTCACCGATGATTCACTGCAAAATGGAAAATTTTGCTGAGGCTTCTTTGGGAAAAGCGTAGAAGGAAAATTGGATATTCCATTTTCTATATTTGCTCATATAAGGATTTATCCAAATGATATATGATTGGAGAGAGACATGAGAGTTCCTCTTAATTATAATTCCATCCACAATATCAATTAATAAAATTTAGTTGTGGTCTTTTTTTGCATCCTCATTGATTATCATATGTGAAATCTCATGAAGTCAACAGAGATTGTAGAGAATCGTGGGGGAAAGTATGGCGTAATTAATTTCCTCTGCATGATTTAAACTAGCAATTTACCTAGGAGAATCTCAATGATTTATGCAATTCCTGGTGGAATTTCTATTTGAGTTGGTAATTTAATGAAAATCTTGTATATATTATAACATGCACTTTTCTACAACTTTTACCCCCCTAATAAATTGTCCCCACCTTTTGGCTCTGATAAATTGAAACACCTCTCTCTCTCCCATGGGAGAGAAATATATATTTTCAATTTTCAATTCTGTCGGCTGAATGGAAAATTGTGGCTCGTTGCGTGATTGTCAACTCCGCCTGTTTGACTGTTTATTGCGGAAAGATACAATAAACACAGCATTAATTATACTTTTATAACAAAAATCTGAGCTGTTGTGAGGCAAAAATTTATTCTTGCAAAGAGAAAAGAAAATAAGAGAGGTAATATAAGGAATTCCATGTGCAACATTTAAAAGTTCCATGTTTGTGTTGTTGCTTTAATATGAATTTGAGGCTCAAATTAAAATACACACAATTAAATAATTACCAACACGACATGACTCTCAATGAGGCACATAGAATTACTAGGAAAGAAGACGATGGAAAGAGTCATTGGCTCAATTTTGCGGTGTAAGATAAAGGTGTAGAGACTTGCACGAACTGAGATTCTAATATTAGGGAAGCGATAGAGGAGATGTTGCGGTTATCGACCCTTTCACAAACAGTCAAAATACCTTTATTTCGCAAACAACTCAATAGCAATAGCTGTGATTCGTCTACAAACCACAAAATTACCTCCAAAAGCTTCTCGTGCGCCTTTTTGAGAGCGACCCAGAACATTTCGAGACTTTCATTATGAAATTTCTCTTTTACTCTTTCTTCCAATAAATGCTTCATAAAGAATTTCTGCAATTTTCTCCTCGTGCAGGCTTTAGGAAGTCACTGAATTTTTTCACAATCAATCATCTTTCGCATGGCAAGATTATTCCAATACAAAACTCACGTGATGACCCTCATTCTCATATCTTTTACAGTTACCCACTCTAATCACTATTTATACAAATAATATTACTATTATTATCGCGATGCAAAGAAGCGAATATCCGCGATGGACGCGATGCAACTGTGCAAATGGCCATCGCGATGCAAAAATCAATCAGCAGTCACGCAATTGACGATAATTGTGACTATGCATGGAAATATTGAAGCAAAATTCAGCCACGTGATGCCCTACTATTCTTTAGAAGGTGGAGGGGGAAGGTTGGTCATGGGGACTTCAGTGCTCGATAAGGTGTGTGAAATTATGCGGAGAAATTGTGATTCGTGAGACAATGCAAGAGCAATTTGGGATATTTACGCCCTGAAATGTAACATCAATTTATCATGTAAATCCTTCAGCAAACGGTGCCAGGAATATACATTCAGGTTAAGTAGGAAGTCTCTCAGTTCTAACATCATAAATATCTATCAGTTTTCCATCCGAGACATGGAGTAAAAAAAAAAGCTAAACAAGAAAACGTAAGCGTTCTATACATAATGATTGATAACAAGTTCTGTTCAATTATACAACTTTTTTATTTAATAACAAGTTTTAATGTTTTATTAACCCATAAGGTGAACGAAGAAATATGCACTAATTTGCAAAAATAAAAATAAAAGAAATGCCAAGTTTAGACTTGGCGGAGTGCCCCGACACGTTGCGTTTAGGAAAGAGGGAGATAGTGAGATTATGAAGTGTAGTGTTTTCTTGTCGAATGGGTTTGATGAAATAAAAAAAATGTAATGAGTACCCACTTGATCGGTTTGAGGCTAATAAAACACTTGAAAAGATAGTTTTAAACTTTTGACCTTGAAAAAGTGGTCTGAAAGTGTTATACAAACTTTTTTAGTACTGGTCTAAAAGTGATCTAAAAGTGTTCTACAAAATCTTTTAGAACAGGTCTAAAAGTGTTATACAAACATTTTTAGAACTGGTCTAACACTGGTCTAAAAAACCTAGAAAAGTGAATGTCAAACTTTTGACCTTGAAAAACCGTTAGACGGAATGTATGGAGGTCATTGGCATGTATGGACGAAAAATGCGTCTAGTGATTCTACAAAACATATGTGAAAATGAAAAAAATCGTTAGAACCGTTTTCGAGATATACCAAAAAAAACTTGATTTTATAGGGGATAGGGGGGCTTTTTAGAAAAAATGAAGGGCCTGGTCCTGATCCCTGGCTTTAGTGCAGAATTGAATTGAATTTGAAATTGAATGAACAGAATGAAATTGAAAATAAAATTCATTAGGATAAAAGCTCTTCAAAGCTTCCTACTTGGAACTTTGGGAAGCTTTTCTACCAAATGAAGAAGTGCTGGAGATGGTGTTCATCTTTTTGACCCTAATATCTCCCCCTTGACCTCAGCAGATGATTTTTTTGTGATAAATCTCTGAAAGCTTTCACAGAATTTTCTAGAGCTTTCAGAGAATAGAAGAGGGAATGACCATGTGCAAATAAGACGTTTTGTTACAAATAAAAACGCCATTCAACTGCATTATGCTTAATACAAGAAAAAAAAATGCTTTGCTTACATAATTCAATGTTTTTTTAGTTTAATTCTTAAAGTACTGATAACTCTTCACTCTATATTCCCAAATTTCTTAACCATCTCCAGATGTTCCCGAAGGATGACTGAGTGAAAGAATGCGTGAAGAACATCATTAAAGATATCGATCCAAAATAACAAGATCGGTAATAAGCTGAGAAAATGTTTTTCGTTTATTTTTTTTTTTGTAATTTCACCTCTAAACTCATCGCATATTTTATACTTAGCTTGAAGGCCACTAATGAAGCAATTTCGGGAAGAGATATTTCCGTCTCAGGTAGGATAACATGAATCATAATGGCATTTAATTTGTCATGTCGATTGGCCAATGAATGCAAAATGAGAATCGAGCGCGAACTCCGCGAGCTTTTCGCGATCTGGGATGGATGGAAGTAAAAGGTGCAAAAAGAAGGTAAAGAGAGGCTGAAAAATATTTAAGGAGCCAACATTTGCCACAATCATCCAACAATGACTCAATGAAGTGAATAACGAGATTGAAAAGAGGAAGAAGAATTGCCTATATAGAAGTCAACCGGGAGAGGAACATAAAAGAGAAATGGATTTACATATAACGCGCGGTGAACCTTCTGGGTCTGAGTTTCTTTCTTTTTTTTTTGTTGTGAAGAAGACATAAATAAAGCATATCGGGAGTACATAAATACCCATTTTATAAATGAAATGTGAGTAAAGAGAAATCCAGAAAGGTATGAGCATTTAGTGACTATATATAGGAGAATATAATATGGCGAAAAGAGAACGCATGAGATCCACACACGTTACGATCACTGTCTAGTTATCAAAAAGACTTAAATGTAAATGTCAAAAATTATAAAAGGTTTTATCGTGAATGCGATGAAACACAAAATTAAAATGTCACGTCACTCCTTAAGCTGATAACTTTTCCCCTTCGCATTGCGATGATGTTTCACATCTTCTTCTCATTCCCATATATACTTTATAGGAGGCCCCACAAATGATCACACCCGCCAATCTTGAGGAATTTGTACTTGAGGTGACAAACTGAAAGCGCCCAACCCCGGAACCTATCAGGCCCATCAAACTTGGCATCCAAAATTTAAATTTCGACCTCAAAGCTCCTCAATCCCCCACTCAATCTCCATCTTATTTGGTTCAGTAAATAAGATTCCTTCACTTGCTTTCAACAAGCTGAAAATTCACTTCAAGCCCTTCTCAACTCCGAAGGTATATGAAATTTTGCTCGCGATCAACAGGCGCATATTGCTCCAAAAAGCTGAGAATGATCATGGGCAGAGGAAATGCGCAAAAAGAGATCTTATATATATACGGGGAGAGCCCAAGATCATCATGCATTGAGATCACGTGTCAATGGGTATGATTTTATCACCCAATTAAAGAGCGAAAAGCCAATCTCAAATTAGTGTTTTCTCAGCTCATTTCGAATTCACGGCGTCACACGAGGCTCCGCCAAAGCAGGTGCTAAATACTCTCTTTCTCTCTCACACCCCTAATTGAATATATTCCCCCTTGCGTACATTTCGAAAAAAAAAACTTCATCTTTATGACTCCTCCTCGTTCATTGTTTCACGCACCTGGTTTACGATTATCACCTCCTTTCCAGGGCTCTCTCTCTCTATTGCGAAAAAGAGTGTGGATGAGGAGCAGAGGTCTCATCGGCATAAGCGATGCCAACAAGAAGATTATTGAAGTGAAACACTGACCCCCAGGAGGTACAAAACGTGGATTGCGAAAAGTTACCGCGAAAGTATGGAAAGATGTCTGGGGAAGTTTGGGAACGAGATCAAGATGGGCACTTGAAAATAAAGATAAGTCCCAGATTCCAAAATCTCAGTCTAAAAAGCTTTCCATTTGATTCTTAAAGTTGAATTATAAAATTTCTAAGGAGCTAGAATTTTCAAAAATATCCTTAAAAACAAATTTGCAAAATCAGGAATTTAAAATTTAAATTTCGGAATAGAAATGTCTTCATTCAAGTTGTAATTTCCAAAACCATAAAGTTGAGTTGTAAAGCTTCCAACACAGACTTGCAAAGAGCTGAATTTTCAGGTAAGTCTATGTTCGAAAAAATCCCTTAAAAAATTTCCAAAATCAGGAACCTAAAATTTAAATTTCGGCATCAAAACTTCTTAACTTAGAACTTCATTTCCAAGCCAGAGAGTCGAGTTGCAAAGCTTCCGTCACAAATTTCCACCAAGCTGAAATTTTCAGACGAATCCCAAGCTTTGAAAGATATCAAGCAATAATAGAAATCATCCCACAATTTCCCTTTCTGACTCTCCTTTGCTCTCTTGGGATGTTTTCAAATCATCTGTGCGGAGCCATCATTGTGAATTAATGTGGAAGATGGTCAAGGCTCATGAGGAAGAAAAAAGACCCCGCATGGTATCCACCGCGATTTTGCACACTCTTCGTCCAAAGGCAATAACAAAAAAAA
>CAKKOB020002179.1:0-11820 GCA_918844115.2 Phlebotomus perniciosus
TTGCTATAAAATATCAACTTTGAGGGATTCAAATCAAAACTTGTGAAATTATAGCAAGAATTATTTGCCATAATTTGACTAGACCTTGATAACTTTCAAAAAATTTTATAGCAAGTTTCTTTCACAGTACTTTTTATAACATTCCGTGTACTAGCACCATAATATCTCATTCCCTCTTGAACTAAACCGCAAAATTCTAAGAACACAAACGACAACCAGTGAGGAAGTTGCAAGAATCAAGTCTCTCTCAACTTCTCATGCATACATAAAGCTCTATAAGAGCGGAAGGATTCGTACCATCTCATGAGGTTTTATACTGATGAAATCTCCCTCAAATAAGATACAATACCTTCTCAAATGGTGGTTTTTTAAAGAGAGAAAGAGAGAGAGAGAGAGAGAAACTCCCAACATGAGACAATCACCTCATACCCAAGTGATTGGCGCAACAAGAGCGCATTTCGCAATTGCTAAAAGCGAAAAATCTCTTTTGCCAAGAAGGAAAAATAGATGAGAAAACATTGAGATGTTGCATTCCCTTTTTGCCCACTCTGCTCTTGGCCAGCAATCAATACAGGCAAGAGACTCCACAATCTCCTCTCCGCAGCATTCGCCTTTTCAAAATGCACCATTTCAAACGGTTCTTGGTGTAAAATCGACCGCGCTCTCCACAACATAAGAAAAAGACACATTTTTCGCTTCGTATTATGGGCTCTCTGACTCTTCTCAAACTTTCCCGCCACTTTCTCGTGCAATGGGCCGATTAACTATTATATATTGAAGCTATTTGGAATGTCAATTGTGAAAAGATTCCAAACAGCAAGAAAAAAAAACTTATTAACTTTGTTGCAATATATTAAGGATGGGTAAAATGGGACTTGAAGATGGAATTTCCGGTCCAGAGGAAATGTTTGAGAATCTCTAATAAACTCTTCTCCCATTGAGGCTTTTTGCAACCTCTTCTGCTTTGACCAAAGAGAAAACATACATAGCAAAAAGCTTGAGAGTTCATGTGCACAAGATTCCTTCATCATCGACCTCATCTCATCATTGTTGAGCTCCTCTCTACACAAGTTCATAATCTTCCCCAGTTTTCATGTGTATTTTTCTCTGGACAAGAGGAATCATATATGAGGCATTTCACCGGCGGGCAGTTTGGAGGGAAATATATATTTCAAAATATGAGGGAGAGAGAGAGAGAGAGAGAGGAGAAAATAGACACACACATAGAGCACATCCAAATAAAAAAAAAAGACCAAAAGACGAAGAATATTGCTGAGGAGAAGAAGAAGAAAAAGAACCACAAGATAGCGGAATTGAATTGATTTCACCATAAATCTTGTGTAAGTTGCTTCTGCGTTGTCGTATCTTCTTCATTCTCTCATTCGTCTCATCTCTTTTTTGTTGTTTCTCTGTTCTTCTCCTATTTCTCAACCTCACAGGTAACACACAAAAACATTAAAAAAAAAATCTCTCTCCCATTCTCTCTTTCTCTCTCTCTCTGTTTCTTCTAATCCATGAGATGAAGTGAAATACATACTCTTCATTCTAAAATGATCATCGGTCCTCTTCATCCAACCTTGCTTCCAAATCCACAAGAGACACAACTCGAGTGAGGAAATACCATCCAGAAGAGAGAGAGACACAACAAAAGGTGCAAAACAAGACAACGGCGAAGCACAAGATGATCAAGATAGAAGATTGATCAATATTTTCGGTAAATTTACGACAAAAACTGCGAAAAGTGTGCAAAATTTAGCAGAACCTGCAGAATATTCAGCATTCCTGCAATTTTAATGCGGTAATTTTGGGAAACACATTCAAAAATCGCTTTTCTAGACAAAGTGTTGAGAAATGCAGCTTTGCTGAATTATTTGCATTTTGTGCTAAATTAACCCAGATGATTCCTATTGGGGTTAATTTAGCACAAACTGCATATTATTCAGCAAAGATGCATTCTCAATCGTATGTCTGGAAAAGCTATTTTTGAAGTTTATCATCCAGTTAAAATAAACAAGTTTCCCCTCATTTCAAATTGGAACGCGTTTCTTCAAAATGGGTTTTTGTTTAATAATCTGCAGGTTCTGCTAAACTAATTACATTTTTTGACTGACGGAAATTTAGTTTTTCATGTGAAAAACCTGAAAAACTTTTAATTCGTTTTCATGCGTCGTAAAGGTTGACGCACTAATACTGCATTTTTGCTGATTTATCTGTAGGTTCTGCTAAATTTTGCACACTTTTCGCAGTTTATCTCCTAAAAAATTCGCGATAATTTAATTTTTGCTATTTCTTCGTAGTTCAAAATCGCTAAAAAGTGTGAATAATCTGTAAATTCTGGTAGTTTTTCTTCCAATCTTCAATCTTGATTTAGATTTCTAAACTGAGAAATGCGTTAACCCTTTGAGGACAGCAACGTTGTGGGCCATCGCAGAGTGGATCAGTGCTATTATTCCTTGTATTGGAACTAAAATAAGACCTCGTAGATTTACGGAATTTTTTTAAATTGCTTAAAACTGCGGAAAAACAATGGGTCAAATATGACCCAAATGTCGCTAAGGATGTCATAACCTCAAATTTTTCACTGTTCAGATTGTCGAATTTTCCGCGGTTTTTCACGGTTTTCCGTGATTGATACATGTTCTTGAGGATTATGAAGTAGACACTTGCTGATAATTAGGAAATTTAGGACCATTGGGAGGGAAACACTGCAAAATTTTGAAAATTCTCGATTTTTGAACATAAATATAATTTTCCAGGGAAAGTCGGGAAATCAAAGTATATTTTTCCCCTGAATGGTACATCTTTCTAGTATTCAAAAATGTACACGTGACAAAAATCAAGCAATGGGAAATATCGAAAAAAAACATTGATTTCTCTATGGGTCATATATGACCCCGCGGTCCTCAAAGGGTTAAAACCCTCGACCCAGTTTCAACAGGTAATTCAAACTAAGAGGATCTCAAACAGATTTTAATAACAATCCGCGGTCCGCTATAAGAAAATTTTCCCAAGGAGCTCCTCTTTCTTTGGGGACGAAATTTGAGATCTCTCAGCAAAAATCAACGTCAAAACCTTCACAAATTCCATTAAGAATGTTGTTATACAGAAAATAATGAGGCAAGTGAATAAATCCTTCCGGTTAACAGACTATCGAATGGATCGAATGCCACTGAAGCATAATTTTTGGTATTAACTTCAAAAACAATAATGAGGAAGTTTTTTAAGTGCTAAAATGTCAAAAAGAAGCACAAAAGAGTCTAAAAAAATATATCATTGCCAATTTTTACTCCTCTCTCTCTCCCTCTTCATCTCAGTATATATCTTTCCCAGTGAAATATGACGCAAAAGTTATCTGCTTTCGAGTTAGATTAATTAAGAGTAAAGGGAGTATAGAGTGAGGCTCAAAAAAAAAAAAAACGAAACACAATGGCACTAAACAGTATGGAAAAGAAACACTAAATCCGCCAAGGTAAAATTCCACGCTTCAACATTTATTCCTCCACGATGGTGTGTCATAACTTTTTTGGCATTGTGAAAATAAACCCCCTTCGACACACCTTATAACATGGCAATCGTCAATATTACCATATCACTTTGCCAATTAGTCTGTTAGTAGGGAGCTGAGAATGTCACATATATACATAGCGCAGAAATCCAGAAGAAGAATTTCATAATAATAAAAGTCCTCGAAGCCCTTCGAAAGGCATCGCGGCGCAATATTTGGCATCAAATTCCACTTCTCGTCTCTTCCTCATTCCATCTCGCACGCTCATTTTCTCTTCCATGTCCCATCAATTAATCAACATTTTATCAGTATAAAATACATAAACGCAAATTTCTGCTCGACTCTGGCGTAATTTCAGAGATTGCGCTTCCCTCCCAAAAAAAAAACCGTCCACACACGAGCCAGAGAATTAAACAGCTCCACGGAGAAGAGAGCCAAATGAAAACTCACTATACTGTTACAAATCTCAATTAATCCAATAAAAAAGAAAATTCAACCGTTTTCTGTGAATCCTTATACACTATTTCGAAAGTCAACGAAAGGGAAACTCAACCTATGAAGACTATCAAAGTTGATTTTGCTAAAGTTTTTCCCAAGAAAGGTTGCAAAATCCCTTAAGAGATTTCCTCAAATTGTTAAACAATTGTTTTGGGATTTGTGTCTTGGCTAAATAAATGGCTATTGATTTTGTGTCCTCGCTATTAATAGGCTTTTTTCAACTAAGTCAAAACGGAATATTGATTAGGGTTTTAATAAACTCGTCTTGATCTTAAAATTTCTTTGAAACAACACCCTAAACCCCCCAATGGGGAAACAACTGGCCAAAATCACATGTCTTAGATTCAATATTCACAAAATATTCATAAATTTATATGGGTAGACAAAAATATTCGAATATTTTCAAAAATATTCGCGATATTCATAGATTAATGGGTATATTCGGAATATTCATAGAATAATGGAAATATTCGCAATATTCACCAATATTCACCAAAAGAGCTTAAATGAAACAAGTGAATAACTTTCATTTTGAAAGAATTTTCATAAAAGTTCTACGAATCACAAAATTTAAAAAAAAAGATTGCAAAAGCTGTAATTCTGCCCTAAAAAGTATAATTTTCCCCATTTTCCCAAATGATAAGTAAAAGAATTACTTATTTAAAGTTTATCCAAGGAAATCCTTTTAAAATTTGCCTTTTCCACAAACTAAATTTCGTGGAATATCTATTGATTTTTTGTAGGCAGGACAATTTCTAGCAATTCTTTCTACGAAAAAAACAGCTACAAATGGCCGACAGATGTTCCACAAAATTAATTATGTAAAAAAACTGCATTTTTCAAGAGTTTTACAGGGAGAAAACTCTAAATGAAAACTTATTTCGCTTTCCTTTGGCTAAAATAACAATTTATTTGGCAAAAAAGCAAATGTTTAGTTCAATAAGTTCAATACAAGCGATTTTATCGGATTAAAACTTCCTGGACTCCTATGCGGTATTTGTGTTAAATATGACACATAAATATTTTAGAGGTTATCCTTAGGATTTCCCCTTAGATTTTCCGTTAAACCACTTTCATATTCGAAAAATTTAAGCTTTTCACGCTTGTCAAGCCCTTCAGGGCGTCGGTGAATTGTGTTTGTAAAGATATTTAACCTCACAAAGTCGTAAATATGATATTTCAAAAAGGAATTTTCTCCCAATTTTACGGGGATCCTTGAACTTTTCTGAACTCGGAAATGCATAATTTAAGGCTATTTTAGCGTTTAGTATAGCTTTGAACGCATCAAGACGTTAAAAAACATACTGAAATTGCTTCTAAAACGAAACGTCTAAAGACATGTCCACAGGACTAAGTAGACATGTCGATACTTTGTCGTTGAAGACATTTCTTATTGGGTTTTTGGGCTGCGGAATTGGAACTTTTAAGATCTGTTAACGGAAATTCGTCGCAGTTATTTTAGAAAATGGCGCTTTTTGCAATTTCTGGCAGTTTCTTCGCGAATTTTTCTCCAACTTTAATAAAGTTCCCCTTCATGTGACACCCGCTTAAGCTGTTTTCATTGTCTCACTTGACAATCTCGTTTGCCTTCTATGCAATCACGATTTATTGCGTAAATTATAATTGAGAGAGAATCACATTTTATGAATTATTCTCTCAACAGTAACCACACAATTTTCCTCCACGAAAAAAGAGACACTAAATTTTCCTCTTCTTTTTTTGCCATTGAACATCCTCAAGTGTATCATGAAGCTCGGTAAATTGAGTGAAAGCACCATTCTGAGAGCTTTTTCATGCCGTTTGATGAAGAAAACATCCGAATGAGAGAGAAAAGAATCGAACAGCCACAAAAACAGTCAATGGAAAGATAATTCGGAGAAAATTGGTAAATATCCTCGTGATGGGAAATGTTCAACACACGTCGGTAAAAAAATATATATATATATAGAGGTTTCTCTTGAGAGCTTTTTCCACTTCGGTTTTCCATCCCATGGGCGTGCTTTTTTTTGTTTTAGAGAGGACAAATAAAAACATTGACAAACAATATTGAGGGACATTTTGAGAATTTTATGGCTTCAACGGAAAATGGATTTTCGATATTTTCCATTTTCCCCAACCACGATATGAAAAATATATGTATTGCAATTATTTATTGAGACTTGCATGAATTTTTCATCGAATTTTCCCCCCAAAAAGTTTCCCCCTCTCTGTCTCTTGAAAATTCAGAGTTGAATATAATTTTCTTTCCCAGCAACTCAATGATCCGCTGAATTGGAAATTAACATTAATAAATCAACTGCGTGAATTTCCATCAACGCGAAAATGAAGAGGAAAAATCACATCAAAGAAACACAAAATTGACAAGAGTGTGATTCTGAATAATTCATATATGAATTGTTTTTCTGCAGGAGTTCCTTCTCATTGAGGAAAAGTTTTAATAACACTTTGGCGGGGAGAAAATTCTAACTTAATTTTTCATGGAATTATTTAAATGATGTTTCCCGCCATTCTCAAGTTGTTAAATATTCAAGGAGTTTAAAAAGTTAAAGGTGTTTTCGAAAAAGGAATATTCCTTTCGAACACAACATTATTCCTTTTTTTGCCCAAAAGTGATTCATCCAAATGAATAATTTGCATTTATATAACTTTAAAACTGGCCCCGAGAAATTCAGAGACACAAATCCCCCATTAATGAAGTATTTTATTTCTTGGACGGAATCCCTTATCAGTTGTTCAAAAATTTATTATTCAATTGTTTATTTTTTCCGTCCTCTCTTCATAGCGCACAACACGAAGGAATAAATTTTACAGCGATAAGAAAAAACATTTCTTTTGTCGCGCAAAGCGAGACAGGAAAAAAACTGAGCTCTAAAATTAATGTACAGTTTCTTCCTTCCATCGTGACGAGGGTAAAAATTTAATGTTCGAAAAAGTATTATTCCTTTCGAACAAGATGTATTCCGAATAAATATTTACAACCCCGCGAATTCGGGGGACAATCTTAAAGAGATAAACATCCGATAAAAATAGCACGTTTAAATTGAGATTATAAATCTCAAAATAGAATTGATGAAAAACATCGCTGAGTTTTCCCATCATTTTTCGCTGGAAATAATTCTTTAAATATTTCAAAATCCCAATCATTTCGCTGAAACCATAAATTAAGCATTACATGGGAAGTTTCCGGAAAAAAACACACCACTTGATTGGGAATTTCTCAGATGCGGGAATTGAGTGAGAAAATGTGCTCTGTTTCCACTTGAGAATATTGCAATATAACTCTGAAAGTATCTCGAGCGTTGCAATATCGCAGATAGGAATCTCATGTTCCTCTCTCTCTCTCTCCCTATTAGATGCATGAGAAATCCAAATATTTTTTTTTCAGTTAATAATGCTTCTGTTATGGCTTCATTTCCAAACCCCGAGAGCGAGAAAAAAAAAACATCACACTATATTGTTCTATTTATAATATCTCTCCGATAATAAGAAACACAAGAAACTCGTTTTGTATTGAAAGGAGAAAAGTATATGATAAATATTTTATGGGATAATGTATTATACATAAAATAAAACTCAATTTCTTCCTTCCGAATAAACCTTTTTTAGCAGCATTCCCATCTATTGTCGCAAATCACAATGTTGCCAAGAAATTGTCAAAATGACTCACGAGAAACACTTCAAACGATCTTCATCGTTTGCACGATGCCAAGACATTGAGAAATCTCTTCTTCTCGTGTCCTCTGTGAGAAAATGCGTTTCCCTCACTCGAAAAATTTTCTACTCTCTCATTCTCTCTCTCTCACTCTCTCACTGAAAACCCAAAAATAGACTACAAAACATGTCTTCGGTAGAACAGATATAAATCCCCGACAGATGCATAGATAAGAGATTATCAATTGATTTATATGAGAAATTAGAGTAAACAGTTTTTATCAACTTAATTGTGAAGTTTTGTAGTAAAAAACAACTCAAGTTCTTGTTTAGAATGTTTAAAATTCTAATAATTAGAGAAAAGTGTTCTAAATATTATAGAAACATGTTATAACAAAAAGTATAACACTAATTATAACACTTTTCTAACCTTAAATTTTGTCAATATACACGTTTTACAAACGCTTTAATGAGCGCGTATTCAAGCACTTTACAAGCGTTTAAATGAGCGTTTATCTAAGCATTTTACAGACGCTTATATAAGCGCTTATTTAAACACTTTATAACAGCCTTATAACAGCGCTTATTTAAGTACTTGACAGACGCTTAAATAAGCGCTTATTATAGCACTTTGCAGGCGCTTATTAAATGAGCGCTTATTAAAAAAACTTTACAGACGCTTATTCAAGCACTTTACAGGCGCTTACAAAATCGCTTATTATAGCACTTTGCAGGCGCATATATAAGCGCTTATTGAAGCACTTTAAAGACGCTTGAATGAGCGGTTATTTAAGCACTATACAGACACTTGAATTAACGCTTATTTAAACACTTTACAGACGCTTGAATGAGCGCTTATTAAAACACTTTACAGACGCTTGAATGAGCGCTTATTCAAGCTCTTTACAGGTGCTTCTAATAACGCTTATTTAATCACTTCACAAGCGCTTATATGTATGAGCGCCTTTTTAAGCACTTTACAAGCGTTTATTTAAGTACTTTAAAGGCGCTTAAATAAGCGCTTATTTAAACACTTTACAGATGCTGATATTAGCGCTTATTAAAGCACTTTACAAGCGCTTACAAAAACGCCTATTTAAGTACTTTACATGCGCTAATAACAGCGATTATTTAAGTATTTTACAGGCAACTTAAATAAGTGCCTATTGAAGCACTTTACAGGCGCTTAAATAAGCGCTTATTGAAGCACTTTACAGACGCTTAAATGAGCGCTTATTGAAGCACTTTACAGGCGCTTAAATGAGCGTTTATTTAAGCACTTTACAAGCGCTTAAATGAGCGCTTATTGAAGCACTTTACAGACGCTTAAATGAGCGCTTATTTAAGTATATCACAGGCGCTTATATAAGCGCTTATTGTATAATAGCACTTTACAGGCGCTTAAATAAGCGTTTATTTAAAAACTATACAGACGCTTACAAAAGCGCTTATTTAAATAATCTTCAGTCGCCTATAACGCTTTTTTAAGTACTTTACAGGCGCTTAAATAAGCGATTATTTAAGTACTTTACAAGCGCTTATATGAGCGCTTATTGAAGCACTTTACGGATGCTTATATGAGCGCTTATTCAAGCTCTTTACAGGCGCTTGTAATAACGCTTCTTTAATCACTTCACAAGCGCTTATATGTATGAGCACTTGTAAATATAATCGCTTGTAAAGCGCTTATCAAAAACATAAGCTAAGCAATCAATATCGCACAAATTAAAACACTTCCCTACCTAACTTTTAATTCTACCGCTTCCAACTTCCCAAATCCTCAATCTCTAATCATTATCTACCCTTCTGTTCAACTCTGCAAGTATCTGCCTTGAGATTTGAACTTCTTCGTGGTCAGTTTGTGTAAATCTGCAGTTGCTTCTTGACTACAATTTTCCTCCCTTTTCAAATACCACACACTATCAATTTCCCAATTATCTCCTCTCCGTGACATTGGAAAATTAATTGGTGAAACTATTTTCTAAGTGAAGCAATTCCCGAGAGAGACACTTCCTGAACTTACGTTATTAATTGCAATTCTTAGAGGACATTTTGTGGCCAGAAAGTTTTAAAAGTTAATTTTCCACAAAGTTGAAAACTTGTGAAAATTATTAGTATTTTACTTTTTTTCCTCACGTAATGTAAACTGTTATGTGACAACGTGAAGGCTTATTGATTGTTGGCAGACAGCCAAGGTTCTACCCCGACACACACAATATACTTACAACAAAAATGCCAAAAAAGAACCAAATTAGAAGTTTGTGCGATCATGCCCTATCCCAACTCGCCCGGACAATTGTTCAAGCGATCGGAGATGGAACGTTCATGTTTGCTGGAGAACTAGCCGTAGTGATGGTGCAGATAAATGATTATTTGGAAAGCTGTGGAGCAACTAGTGACATCTATCAGGATCTACTTAGGGTCATTCTCTGTTCAGACACTTTAGACGCTAGCATTAGGTTCACTTGCTTGCAAATGCTGCTCAATGGGAGCGTTCAGTGTTTGGTAACAGAGATTTTCCCATTTTCCTACTACGAAAAGATCCTACAGGTGAGGTTATGGGCACCTGGTCTCCTAGATTGTGAACCTATACTTTTATTCTAGGTCATCGCGGCACAGGGACACGGCTTGAGATTTTTGAATCTCAAAGGAGTTTGGGTTAAGGAAGAACTCATGTTCTATCTATATGACATTGTGGCAAAGTTACCGCACCTAGAGCACCTAAGCGTCCCCTATATCGCTAACGATGAACTACTAGAACACATCGGGCAACACAGTCGCAATCTAAGAGTTTTGGACATTGCCGGAGAGACAGATATCACGGAGATTGGACTAGAGTGCGTATCGCTAGGTGTCTGTAGGGACACCCTATCAATAGTGGATATAGGGATGTTGAGAGAAGAGAACATCTGTCACACAGATGTCGCTCTACTCCTCTCAAACTGTCCCAATATCGTCACATTGAAAACCTACTCCTACGTTGGACGCTCCTTGCTTCACATCCATCGCCAGGATCCTAAATTTAGGTGCAAGCTCAAGTACATTCACGACACAGAGACAACAGACAAGGTCCTAGATGCCATTGTTAGTTGCTGTCCCGCCCTGGAGAATCTCTACATGGACACAGCAGATGCTGGGATCCTAAGCAAACTCCGACACCTAAAGCACCTAGAACGCCTGAAGTTATACAAATTCAGCTGCAAAGAGCTCGAATCAGTTCTAACAACGGGCCTAGGTAGTCGCATACGCTTCATGACGCTCATTAAGGGACGAGGAACCTTGGACCTTGGCAAACTAGCTGTAATCTGTCCAGGAGTCATAGATCTCGATTGCTACATGATGGACCTGTTAGTTTTCTCCTCAAATCATACTTTCGAAGTGCTTGAGGGTCTTGAAATTCTGAGCAGTTCAATTGTACTCAGCAGTTTGAAGCACTTTGTGGCAAAACATACAACCCTCAAACGTCTAGCAATAGATACAGTTCAATTTACAGATGAAGACATGATGAGGTGGGTTTTCTGCACAATCATTCCACGCGCGCAAATCAATTGCGGGAGGGAAATCCAAACAGAAATCTCTCGAAATGGTTCACAAACATTCCAACATGAAATGTTCATATATCATTGACAGATTTTCACTCTTGGATCAATACTGGATGCTTAAGGGATTTCAAAAGTAAATCAAATGATGAAAGTCAAATTCAAGAGAATTGGATTTACGGTTACTATTTGCCGGAAGCTTTCCAGACTGTGTGGAAAATATTATTGTTAGGGAGGGGGGAAGGGGATTCGAGATGTTTGATGTGGACATAAGATAATAAGGCAATGATTAAAGTGATTTGTACTCATTGGGAACCGTTTTCAATCGGAATTTAATTTTTAATTCAGTTTTAAATGTTTCTAAAACCTTTTGTAGCATTTCTTGGCTAAAAACTTTAGTTTTAGAACAGGAAACCAAAGTATTTAGTGATATTTCTCAGGTTAAAGCTATTCTTTTTAACAATTTGAGAAACGTTTGAAATCGGAATTTACCTCGCGAACAGACTATTGAATTCAATAAAAAGTATGGCGGAAAATTGAATTCGAAAAAAGCAAAAATTGAATCCGATGAAATCGCATATCCTGAGCCGCCTCTGCATTTTTCTGACCAACAAAGTGTCATTTTCA
>CAKKOB020002180.1:0-14801 GCA_918844115.2 Phlebotomus perniciosus
TAGGAATGAACTTGCTCAAACATCCTGAAACCAAAAAAAAATATTAAAGCTCTGAGAATTCTTTATCAAAAGCTCTTTAGAGTTTCAAAGCGCTCGTAAACAATAAAGAATTAAAAAAATATATACCTAATAAAACCCAAATTTTTTTTAGAAAAGCTCAAAGCTCCTATTTGAAAGCTTTGAAGAGCTTTCATCATATCAATTTTATTTTCTATATACATACAAAGCTTTCTAAAGCTTTCTAGCCAATCTTTCTAAGATTTCTAAGAAAGCTTTCCCAAGAAAGCTTTTTAAAAATGTTCTCTGAGAAGTCTTTCTATAAAAGCTTTCTGAAAAAGCTTTCTAAGAAAGGTTTCGAAAGCTTCATAAGAAAGCTTTCTTGAGCTTTCTAACCAACCTTTGTATGAAAGGTTTCTAAGTAAGTTTTTTTTAAGAAAGCTTTCTGATAAAGCTGTATAAATAAGCTTTCCAAGAAAGTTTACTATAAAGCTTTCATAGTAACCTTTCCATGGAAGCTTTCTAAGTTTTCTAAGAAAGCTTTTCAAAAATACTCTCTGAGAAATCTTTCTGAAAAAGCTTTCTAAGAAAGGTTTTGAAAGCTTCCTAAGAAAGCTTTCTTGAGCTTTCTAACTAACCTTTTTTATAAAAGGTTTCTAAGTAAGTTTTTTTAAGAAAGCTTACTGAGAAAGCTGTCTAAAATCTTTCAGAGAAAGTTGCATAAATAAGCTTTCTAAGAAAGTTTACTAAAGCTTTTATAATAACCTTTCCATGGAAGCTTTCTAAGTTTTCTAAGAAAGCTTTTTATGAAAGTTTCAAGATGATATACAACAGCTCTCTAGAAATTTCAAAAGCTTAGCGAGAACTTCAAAAGTTCTAAGAATTGTCCAAAAAATCTTTATAATATTATGCATTCGCTATTATTATAACATTTTAGATAAAAACCGATCAATATTCTTGGACGGGAAAGCGTCCGTTTTCGTCTTACCTTTTCGGGTAAATTCAATCATAAATCATATGGGTGGAGATTGAGCCATAAAATTTGCTGAACCATGGTAGATTTAGCAGATTTCTCTTCTCTCGGTCTGATGGAAAACCCTTATGAGTCGCTAAATTATTCTCCTTAGAGTAAAAAAAAGAAAATCC
The DNA here is from genome assembly GCA_918844115.2 of Phlebotomus perniciosus. Taxonomy (NCBI): domain Eukaryota; kingdom Metazoa; phylum Arthropoda; class Insecta; order Diptera; family Psychodidae; genus Phlebotomus; species Phlebotomus perniciosus. The sequence goes on from CAKKOB020002180.1 coordinate 1,144, forward strand.
TCATGAGAAATATTCCACATGAAACAGTGATGCTCCGAGAAAGCTTTTACCCATAAGCTTTTTTTTCTCTCGTCTTCTAAGAGAGCGAGAGAGAGAGGAAAGCGTAAGTGGAAGTAATGAGAAAATTTCCCTAATTTTCCACCGCATGAGTCAAAAGCGATCACAACGCCAAAGAGAGAAGAGTTTTTCCTCCGTAATTTTCCATTATTAAATATTTAATTTTGAAATATTAATTTAGTTGATATTTATGAATTTCCTTCGGTGTCTCGAGGAGACAGTCTCAGCCTTGGTCTCCGCAGACATTGAAGCTCATTTAGCGACAAGAGAGTTTTGGATGATGGGCTTTTTTGCTCATGTATATATGTATGTATATATAGCATGTGGGGATGGCTAAAAGTGGCTAAAAGTGTCGCCAGATGATGGCTCTATTATCCATGGGTAAAATGTTTAAGCTGAAATGGTTAGAAGCAACGACAGAGGAGATTGAAGGTTAATAATTCCATTCCCCCCAATCATTTAGGGATGTAACTCCACGCCATCAACTTCCGCCGCGTTGTACAAAATCGAAAATGCGATTGTGGTGTCCCATTCCATTTGCGTTTCTCACAATGTTTCCCATCGATTTTTACACACACGCACACATTGAGAAAATTGTCGCTATATATGTAGGGTGGAAGGGGGGCGGGAAGCTGGGGCGATGAATGAAAATTGGCGGTGCGTACATATATGAAGGGAAAAGCATGAATAAATACAATGTATAAATAATAAATGGATGATGTTAGAAGGATGGTTCTTGCTAAGGGACGTCGATGATGATGATGAAAGCCCTGTGTTATGTGGGAAAATTGCCGAGGGGTGGCTTTAGCGCTTTAGGGGAGTCTGGGGCGGAAGATTGGCGCCTTGTGTATGTATTTTGGGGATGGTTTGTGATTGTAATGGGGACGCTGCAGCAGATGCTCGACGTGAATTTTCTCCCCCAGCAACAGATGGAATAATCCAGACGGGAAATTATATTGTAAGCTCCCATGTCGTCAATGATTCGTCTCACAATGTAATATAAAAGTCGAGAGACACTCACTGAGGAGATGCAATAATATTTAATATTTGTGGCATCATATGGAGATGAAAAGTGGTGAGATGAGTGCATTTCCTTACCACCAATGCATAGTGCTCGTATAGTAAAACTTCCGACAGGAAGATATGCTTCAAAACTTGATGTATAAATTCTTATGGAGCTTATGAAACATTCAAAATGTCTCTATAAAAGCTCAAGAGTCTATGACGCTGCTTTGATGATGATTTACGTCTTACATTGTTATCTCTCGTTGGTAGTAAAAAAATACGCTACCAAGGGAGAGATACTATGGGTTAAAAGGCGTACACCACTTCCAGCACTTCCATAAAACCTTCCCAAAACTCTAAATCGGAAGCTTTCAGTTTCTATTCTAAAGTCTTCTAAATCTTTTTAAAAAAAATTCTAAAGCTTTTTAAGGGAGCTTTCCATAGCTTTCTAAAAAAGCTTCCTAGAACTTTCTAAAAAATTTCTAAGGTAACTGAAGCTTTCCAAAGAAACTTTCTAAGAAAGATTTCTAGAGCTCTCTAAGGAAGCTTTCTAAAATAAACTTTCTAGAGCTTTTCAAGGAAGTTTTCTAGAGCTTTCTAAAGAAGCTTTGTAAAGTTCTCTAAAAAGCTTTTCTAAGGATACTTTCTTAGAAAGCCTTATAAAAAACTTTCAAAAGCTTAAAAAAAGCTTTATGAAAATATGTGAAAGCTTTCACGAATTCTCAATAGCGATAGCTTCAAAATTCTAAAAGTATCCAGAAATTTCATAAAATTTCTAGTTTTTTCTAAATGCTCGTGAATTTTAGCAGTTCTTTACAGGAATTTTAGAAAGTTTTAACTTGATCAAGCTTATATTTTTCAAAGTTTTAACATTTCCAAAAAATTTAATTTTTAAATTTTCCAAAAGCTGTTTAAGAATTTTAAAGCTCTAGAAAAACTTCCCAAAGCTCCTGTTCTTCATTGGAAGCTTTCAAAATTCCTTAGCACTTTCACTCTCGTGCACTTCAATTCAAATGTACACCATTTCTGATCATAATATCTCCCCCTTGTACCCTACCCAACGCTACTCATTTTATATCAATATGAGCTAATAAATTTAATTATAAAGACTTTAAATGAAAAGGGAATTTGATACGTGGAAACATTTAATTTCCTATATATAAAACATAATGAGATAGCGCAAAATTTTCATAGAATTACTAAATCTCTTTGTGTATCGCAAAAGCATATTTCTCTACGTGTCTATAACCATAGATTCCTCTTAAAACTGCTAAGCTCCTCATCGCCATCACGCGATGACAAAAATATGTATATGTAGCCCATAAAAGGGGAAATATGTAATATAAAAAGATCGCAACATAAATTATTGTGTGTTGTGAATAAAAACTCAATATTACCATATTTTCCCTATGCTGGAGGATTTTTCATCTCGCGCTAAACTGATTTTTATTCACGCATACCAACAGCTAAGCAAATATTCCCTGTTATCGGTGTGTGTGTGTCCCGAAGAGACGGAGGAAATCCTCAAATCCGTGAGTGTGGAAGAGAAGTGTAGAAAAAACCATCGTCCGGCCAATTTAGTCACATTTTCCGGGGAGAGGGTTGGTTGGAAAACCATATTTTTTCCATGGGATTGTGGTTCGTCGTTCTTTTTTGTTGGACCTCAACCCCTCAAACTGGACACAATAGGCAAGAGAGGAAAAATCTCTCTTGGGTGTGTGAAATTTATTCCGTTCTACATTTTATGAGCCTATATTCTATTATGCGAGCCGGGGGGGGGATGAAAGAAGAGATCAAGAAGGGTGCTTAAGAAGCGAAAACCCTTCCTACCTACTCAGGGAGATGGAGTACCCATCCCGGAGAGACCATTTAGGAAGACAAATTCTTTTTTCGTTCCTCACCCACAAACTCATATAAATTCACATTCTAAAATCACCTATTGATGACAAGCATTTACAGTGACATGATTTGAGAAATATATCTAAAAAAAAATACGGAGGAGAACTGGAAGGATGACTGGAAATGCTATGAGACGAGGGGGATGAAAGAAGAGACTCATGCTTTAATATTTTTGTCCTCACATAGATGAGGATTTGGAGAGGCTTAAGAAGAATCCCTCTGGGATTTTCTGTTTACCCTCTTTTTGTTTCTTTCACCACCTCAATTGGAAAACTTTGCATAACTCTTCACAAAGATGACCTTTTTTCGAGCCTCTCTTCCCACGACTGGGATTAAAATTAAATGGGTCTATTGAAAAAGTTAGGATCTTTTTTAATAACTCTTTCCTCATTCACCGAGAAACTTTCTCAATTATACGGATTCTCAAACTCAATTGATTGGGTGACTTATCGCCAGAGGGAATTAGTATATGTTAGGTAGAGGAGTTATAGATCAGGCAGACCTGTGAGAAAAATGAGGTTTCTTTTAGTCAATCGCATGAATAATTATATGCATGCAAGAGAGTAGTACATAAATTCATTATCATTTCAAACCGTTAGCCTCAAGCAAGATCACACTATCAAAATTATCTATCAAATTAGTGTGGATTTAACTTAAAGCCCTTAAAACTTATAAGGCTAGCTTTATGTTAGTTCTAAGCACAAGGCTAGCTTGAGCTTAAAGTCCTTAAAGTTTAAGTAAAGTTATTTTCCCCTATGGCTAGCTTAAAGCTCTTTAAACATAAGGCTTGCTTAAGCTTAAAGCCCTTTAAGCTTAAGTAAGACTCGCTAAAAGCATAATGTTGGTTATAAAAATAAGGCTAAGCTTAAAACTTAAGTAAGGCTAGCTTAATGTTAGTTCTAAGCTCACGCTAGCTTTAGCTCAAAGTCCTTAAAGTTTAAGAAAAGCTAGCTGAAAGCTTAATGTTAGTTAAGCCTATGGCTAGCTTAAAGCTCTTTAAACTTAAGGCCAGATTAAGCTTAAAGCCCTTTAAGCTTAAGTAAGTGTAGCTTAAAGCATAATGTTAGTTATAAACTTAAGGCTAAGCTTGAGCTTAAAGACGTTAAAGTTTAAATAAAGCCAGCAGAAAGCTTAGTGTTATTTAAGCCTATGGCTAGCTTAAAGCTCTTTGCTTTAATGTTGGTTATAAATTTAAGGCTAAACCTAGTTTAAGGCTTAAAGCCCTTAAACCTTCATGTTAGTTTTAGGCTTAAGGTTACCTTAAAGCTTAGGGTTAGCTTTAAGCTTATTCTTTATTTAAAAAAAATATTTTTGTCCAAATATTTGAAGCAATTTGATACATAGTGAAGTTCCACCTTTAGAATTAAGCTCATTTTATAGTCTTGTTAAATCAGTTGTTGAATAAAGCTCACAAGCTGACTCTAAAGCTTTTTAGCTTTTGAAAATTTTCATAAAAAAAATGTAAATTGTTTTTAAAGCTCATTGAAATTTTAAAAAATAACTTAGCACTTCCAAACGTTCTCACACACTTCTATTCAAATGTAAACCGTTTCTGACCAAAATTTCTCCCCTCATTGTATTTATGAGCTTTTAGAGTTTGATTTGCCAAATTCTAAAGCAATATCGTGCATAACTTTTCGTATATAGCTAGCTTACCTCAGTGCCAATCCACTCCAAATAGGAGCATTTTGGTACTTCTCTCCAACAGTCTGTGAACAGTAACAAACACCAAATCCTGTTAGGAGTTTGGCCAAGAATTCATGTGGTAAATTTGAATAAATGATCATGAAATTTGTTGTTTACCAAATGAGGTGAAGTGTAAGAAAGACTTTTATCTGTTTGGAGAACAGCACATGCACATAAAGGGTTGGAAACCAATGAAAAACATCCTCCATGACTCCCTAGGGCTTTTTCAACCCCCCCCCCCTTCGTTATGTGTAAAATGGGCCACGAACTTTTTGGTGGTGTGATTTTTTTCTCTCCTTCGTTCCTGCCTTTATGGACTACCTGCGATGATGGTTAAATAGTTAATCCCGAGCACACAGGAAGAAAATCCGGTTGATGGGGGGGAGGATGGAGGCGGCGCGGGGAAATTGAGATCCCCCTCTTACCGGTAGCCACTCTTGCGAAAGCTTATAGTACTCATAGTGTGTTGGGCTCTCGGTGGTTTTGAAAGCTTTGTGGTGTATGTAAAATGGTATGTAGCACAGCTCATTTGCATATTAAAGCCCGTCTCCCATCCATTCCGATTTTGTACAACATTTCACTGTATTTGTTGCCACGGCCCGGCATTGTTGGCCCCATCTACATATTTATAGTAATGTGAGCCATGCAATTCTACACTTTGAAACTATACCCACCTCTTGCTTGTTCCCCCAGATACAAGATGATGTAATTAAAACTGTGCCAAACAGAGCAAGTACTAATTATGTAAACATGCACGTATACTTCAGCCCCTATATTTCTTTAGACAAACTTCCCCAAATAGACTTCTTAATCAATAATAGAGTCTAAAGCATAAAGCAGACACTTTGTCTCGCTCAAGACAAAAACATTGGGTCAAGTAAATTAACATCCAATGAGTGAAAATCTCTGGGAAAAAGTTTTCGGGAAAATGAGGAAGAAAATGAATTTGCCATTTTCTCAAGTGCGATGAAAAATTATGCGGGATGATGCTCGAGAGAGAAAATAACTGAATGCACAGAGAAATTTGGAAAAGATAAAAATAAAAGATATAAAATAAAAGATTTACAATCAATTTTAGATATATTGGTAATTATTTGTAAATATAACAAACAAATACAAATTTTAACCAAAAAACCGTTAAGTTTTAAAAATTATCCCTATTAATTTTAGGCTTAAATCAAAATTTCTCTCTGTGCTGAGACATTCCATTTTCCTCTTAGCTAATTGATAAATAATTTATATGTCATACAATTTTCACAAGAAAATTACCTTTACTGAAAGCTTCCATCATCTCTATTGTCCATCAAGACCTTCTTGTGGACGAAAAAAAGCGTCACAAAGAAAAGAAGAGACACAATTGAATGAAAAATGTCTCTTCTTTGTAACTTTTTTCCACGTCCTCAAAAGAAGAGCATCTTAAAAGCTTGATAAATTGAAATGCCGAGGGGTTGTCCTCACATGAAAATCATTTAATATAACAATATTTTAAAATATTACTCAAACATGTTTCCATTTTTTACCCTTGATGTAATTTAATTTATGATAATAAGCCAATTTCCTCGAAATAATACTGTTTGCCAATTAAAAAGTAAAAACGTGTCAATTGGTTTGTCCATTTACAAATAAATTCACGAAATGAGCAAATTTAATTTGGAAAATGAATTATAATTTCTATCAATTAAAAATAATTGTAACGGACGTAATACCAGAGCTGCACGAAAAATTTAATTTTATTTAAAAACATTTTGAAACAATCCCATTTATTTTGCACACACCCCTGTTGAATTCAGCAAGGAATTCAGTAGTTTTATTAAAATAGTTTTCCCGCACTTGAAAAAACTCTTCAGGCTTTATTTCTCTTTTGAAAAAGAAATGATGCATGGACGGAGGAAGGCATGCGGAAAACTTCTCGTATGAAACCAAGAGTAATTTATTGTAAAATTGCAGTTCAATATAGCGAATTATATCATCGAATTCTTATCATTTTCCTCTATTGCTCTTCAACTTTCTGCGTGGAGGAAAGTTGTTCAACTATCATTAGAAACTTTTGTATTGACAATTCTCGAGCATTCTTCAGATCCATTGATCTTCTTTACTGAACTCATAGAAAATGAAATTTTCTCTTTATATCAAATTGTAGAAAAATTCACTAAAGCCCATTGATTTTTGAACTTTACGCACTCAAAATGTCAAAAGCACTGGGGAAGCCAATTGAAAATTATAATATATTAAATTAGGGTAACTTTTCAATCAACTGTAAAATTTTATAAACTGTTTGAATATTTGCATTAAAAATAATTATTTTACAATCTATTGAACACGTTAAACATATTAATTGGCTCGTCGATTTATTTGATAAATCTTCAGTGAAATTGATGCGAAAATTGCACACAAACACCATTTGTTATATATGTTCGTATTCAAATTTTTAGTCAAACTGATTAACTATTGAAATTGTGGATCTCCCATTTCCATAAAGGCGAATTTATTAGTTTGGTGATTTAGTCGTTTGCAGAGCATCTGTCAAATGTACCCAGTCAAATTTGGGTCATGATACTTTTCTATCCACAACTATCGTTTATCTCTGGGCGTGGGTGGGTGTGGGTGGCTGTCGCGTGGAGCAGAGACTAAATTGGAGTCACATTGACTCGTGGTTGACAATTCTGTCATCATTTGCCTCTCGAATGTGTTTCCTTGGCACTGGCTAGATATTTTCCGGTTCTACTTCCGTCTAAGAAGGAACCACATTCGTCACTCTCAGGGTTAGAGAGCTAACAGAGTTGAGATTATTAGATTCTAAATAGGGTTAGTAGGTCGGGTTGGTTAGTCTAAAATGAAAAAGGGAAATGCCAAGGGAAAGATATTAAGGACAGAAGTGATTGACACTTCAATGGAAGTAGAACGGAAATACTAAGTTAAGTAATTATGAAAGCTTCCGATTGAAACAATATTTAAATTCCTATATACTTTGAAAAATGTCAGCATGATTATCTGAAACCTTTCTAAAATTGATGCAGAAAAAATTTGAAAATTCTGGAAAGCTTTTACATATTCTCTTAAAGCTTTCATAGAAAGCTTTAGAAACTTATCTTATAAAGCTTCAGAAAGCTTACTTAAAAATCTTTATTAAAAAACTTTTTTAAAGCTTTCTCAGAAAGCATTCCTACAAAGCTTTCGAAAAGCCTTCTTAGAATGCTTTCTTACCAAGCTTTTTTTTAGGAAATTCTTAGAATGCCGGAGCTTTCTTCTCAGAAAGTTTTTTTATGAAGTCTTTTTCTTATAAAGCTTTCAGAAAAGCTTATAAGAAGCTTTCTAGTGACATTTTTCTTAGAAAGCTCTAGAAACCTTAAAAAGCTTTAGAATGCTTTTCTTAGCTTTCTTAGAAAGCTTTGGAAAAGCTGTCATGGAAGCTTTGTTTAGAAGGCTTCAGTGTAGAAAATAAAATTGATAGGATGAAAGCTCGCGTCCACTTAATTTTGTAAATCTTCTACTTTGCTGCATTCGATCATTCCTGACTTTAAAACCTTCCCAATCCTTTCCCCATCGAAGCAAAACATTTTCTCAAAAAATTCTACAATTTTCAAAACTAATTGCTCAGTCTTGAAACTATAAATACGTTTTTCAGAAGCAAATAGTCTGGTGGTTTGAAGGAAAATGCCATTTTCTCTCTCTGGAAAGAGCTCTTCGTTGTGTCACCTTTTCCGTTGAAAGGTGAGTGCGATGCCCTTGGGTCTTATTCGTGTCAAATTTCCGGAACATACATGTCAAGCTTTCTGAGTATATATATCTGCTTGATTTTCATGTGATGTATGTATGTGTCAATTGAGTAATTCGTTGAGGGAGAAAAACCACACTGTCGTTGAAAGAGGTATATATTATATATGAAAAGCTCTGTGGAATGGCATTTACCTCGGGATTTTCTCTTCCATCGTTGACACACACACGCTGGTAATGCATGGAAGAGTTTGAAGAATATTGAGCACAGCTTTCAGATTAAAAGAGATCCATGAAAAATAGACCCGAAGATGAGAGTGGTGGCTTTTCATCGTAACTGTGCGGGAAAAACACTTCAAGAATGTGAAATTTTCTCCACTTGGTGCGCGTCTTTCCATATAGAAAAAACACTCGGTGGATGCTTGTAAACTTTTATACCCATGAATATTTCTATGTCAACATTTTATTCCTCCCCAAAGAGGAGGGGTGGAAATCTTTTGGGGCTTCCACACACACACACACACACACACAAGTGTGATCTTGGGTGGCCCGCACCTTTACATCAGGGTTGAAATGAGGAAATTCCATACTCTGCAAATTTCATAATGAAAATCATGGCAAGAATGCTGGATATTGAGACATCCAGGAGGAAAAATCGCGCCGTTTGCTGGAGGGCTTACACGGAACATAGAGACATCTCTCCCAACCGGACGTTCTATGTCGGATGAAATACTGCATGTACATATTTTTATTAAAGGGACACCCTCGTATGTCACGCACATATGGTGTAAGCCATACCCTCCCTCCGAAAAACGAACAACACTATTACATGGGGAGAGCTTTCTTTTTGCTGATTCGTGACCCAGACTCTCGGATATTTGAACGCCAGGCGACTCACTGTCTCGTCCACTCTACTCGGCTGTAATATATCGGGAGCATAATTGATTATGTCCTTTCTGGGTGGGTTGGACAGTGAGAGAGGAAATATTTTTGGCTCTTTGATAAAACCAAAAATAATAAACTAAAAGCTCTCGTGTCTCTTGGTTGAATGTCTTAAGAGGTTGTTGGTGAGAATGAAGAGCGGATTTTATAAGAAAAATTCTTTATTGTATATTTGTATACTTCCACAATTTGTTAGGAAGCTTACGGAGCTTTCAAAAAGCTCGATATATTATGGAGATCTTGAATAAGTTTTAGAGCTTTCACTGCTCTTGGAAAGTTCTAGTGAAAATTCTAAGAAAAGTAATTCTTTACTAATTGTGGAGTAAAGCTTTTAGCTTTTTGGAGCGCTTTCGAAAGTTTTTTAAGGTTTATCTAAAACTACAAAGCAATTGTAAATCTAAAGCAATTTAATTTTTAAATAAGCTTTTAAAGTTTGACTATTTCTAGAAATTTATCTAAAGAAATCTCCAAAAAATATTGAACTTCTGATCTTTTTGAAGAATTCCTGAGCTTTTTTGAAAATTTTACTAAAATTTAGACCAAAATTATTGCGAATTTTGAGTCTTTGACTATTTTTTAGATATTTTTAAGATTGTTGATCAAAGTTTCCAAATTTTTTACTAAATTTCAACCTTTGCTATATAGAATTCTTAAAGCTCCGAAATTTCAAGATTTTTCTCTTAAACAAATTCATAAAAGCTATGTGGATGAGATCTGTTGGTAAACCTGTGTGTAAGAGCTATTTCTGGGCATTTTGTTCTCTGGGGGACGTGCAAGTGTCCACAGAATGGCTCTATTTTATCTTGAGGGTGGAACTCTCTCCTTTCGTTCAAATTAATTTATCGATGAGTCGGAAGAGTTACGACCTCTTCGTCCACGTCGATTGGCCCTAAAGTGAAAATGAAGGTATAGATAGTTGGAGGGTGCCACCCCCCCCCTACAAAAAGGTGTCTAACTCTATACCTTTTAATTGCAGAAACGTGGATCTCATTTGGGTGAGGCTTCGTGAAATGAGGAGAATGTGGGAAGATGATTGAATTGAAAAATGGACATCTACTACTTAGCAGGTGAGTTCCCTTATTGTCTTCCGCAAACCCCTATAAATCTGGAAAGATTTATTAGAATTGCTTTTACAGCTCTTCTTGTGCTGGTGACACAGTGTTTATGTGACGATTGGTCGTCGAGTTGTCCGACAAAGTGCATCTGCAAGTGGATCAATGGCAAAAAGTCAGCACAGTGCAATGCACTCGAGCTCACTAGCATCCCGACGCAGCTGAGCACAGAAGTTCAAGTGCTTGCACTCAATGAGAATGAAATCTCCAATCTCAATCGAGATGAATTCACATCTCGTGGTCTGATCAATCTCCAGAGGATCTACGTGAAGGGATCCCATGTGAAACACTTGCATCGGGACACCTTTAGAAATCTCAAAATTCTCGTGGAAATTGATCTCAGCGGGAATGAGATTGAGTCCCTGGAGCGAGAGACCTTTGCTGGCAATGAACGACTCCGGTTGCTCTATCTCTACGGGAATCCCTTGAGGCGACTCGTGGCGAACCAATTTCCACCTTTGCCCCACCTACGGAGCCTAGATCTACATGGATGCCGGCTGGATTATGTGGCATCGACGGCGTTCAAAAATGTGGCTCTGGTGGAATTTCTCAGTCTCAAGAATAATCTCCTAGAGACTCTGCCCGCCGATGTGTTTGTCCATATGCAGAATCTAAAGACACTCACCTTAGATGAGAATCCTTGGAACTGCGACTGCAGGCTAAGACACTTCCGCAACTGGTACCTTGAGCACTATCCCCATGGGAGTAGTCTCTCCTGCAAGCGCCCCTTCTCCTTCTCAGGCCACATGTGGGAGCAGGTTAGTGCAAATTTATTGTCATTTTATCTTGGTTACCGGTATTCAGCCTGCCCCTACCCCGATCTCGATTATCAAGATTTGGCTAAACTAAGCCTATCCTATCTAGATCTAACGTAACAAGATCTAGCTTATTTTAATCTAACTTGCCTAGATCTACGCTATCCTAGATCTAACCGACCAAGATCCAACCACCTGAAATTAAGGTAATCTACGAAGATTGGATTTGCCCTGTCAAACATGCCTAGATCTACCCTATTTGATCTAGACTATACCTAAATCTAATACATATAAGATCTATTTGTTCAAGATCTAGCTTGCCAAAATCTAGCATGCCAACCTAGAACTGTCCTACCTCTATTTCGATCTAGACTATCAAGATCTAACAAGCTAAGATCTAGGTTATCTTAATCTAGCTTACCAAGATCCAGCTAACTATAATCAAGTTTATCTACGAAGATCTAGCTTGTCCTGATCTAGCTTACCCAGATCTACCCTATTTAGATCTAAACTACCTAAATCTAAGACTAGTAGCTCAATTATTCAAGATCAGACTCGACAAGATCTAGTCTATCTAGAACTATCCTACCAAGATCTAACCAACCAAGATCCGGCTAACTAAAATCAAGGTCCTATTCAAACTTGCTTGGATCTACCTTGGGGAGGTAGAACCTAGATCTAGCAAGCTAAGATCTAGATTATCTAAATCTAACTTGTCCAGATATATGCCATCTAGATCTAGCAATCTGACTTGCCAAGAACTGTCTTACCTTGATCTAGACTACCTAAGTCTAATACTAGTAGATATATTTGTTCAAGACTCGACAAGATCTAGCCTACCTAGAACGGTTCTATCTCTAGATCTAGCCTACCTTGATCTAAACTATCTATAATTCTACCTGGATCTAGACTTTCTAAACCCAATCTGACTAGATCTGACTCACCTGAATCTAGCCCATCTAGCCCTGCTTCTAATTCCAAACCTACCATTGCCTACCCTTTCTAACCAGGTGGCTGAGAATCAATTTGGATGCGCTCCGCGCGTCGACCTGTTTAGTGATGGTCTCCTCAGTGAGGACATTGGCAGCAATGTGTCCTACCACTGTCTGGTAACGGGTGATCCCAAGCCCGAGATCACGTGGGATTTCAATGGCAAGATCCTGGATAGTGACAGTCTCCTGTATAGTCTCGAGGGCAGTGCCACAGACAGTAGTGGAGAGGTGTGGGATCAGCAGGCCTGGAGTAACCTCACCATCTTCAATGTGACCAACTACGACTCGGGCGTCTATACGTGTTCCGCGAGAAACATTGTGGGATTCACCAGTCGCAATGCCACGCTATTCCTGCAGGAAGTTGCCCGAGGGGTGATTGTGAAGACACCTGAGACTTTCTGGTACTTCGGGCTCATCCTGGGCACCTTCGGAACGGTGTTTACGCTGATCCTGATCTCGGTGGCGGTGTGCGTGTGTCGGAAGGCCATGCGACGACGCTCAAGGAAGAAGAACATCAAGGGCAGTGTGAGCTTCAATGATCAGGAGAAGAAGCTCCTGGATCTCAGTATAACGACCAATGAGCGCCAGGATAGCTGCGAAATGGCCAATACACCGTCCACAAACAAGACAAGTGAATCAGTGATAGCTCTCGAGCCCGTTCAGATCACCATTGAGAATATCTCGAGGAATGAGGAGTTCCCGCTGAATGTGGGAGTTTTTCCCCCACCACCGGAGTTCTGTTCGAGTGTCTTGCCCAATCCCTCGTACGGAAACATCTTCATATCCGTATCCGTGGCACCAGAGACGCTCGAGAATCCCGACATGTATCCGGATCTCCTGAACATACCCAATCGGGTGAAAGGGAAGATTCTGCCTATGAGTGTCTCCTCGGCTTATGCTACTCTTCCGCGGCACAGTCGCCACCATCATGTGCCCGGGAGCACGAGTCTGGTCCCCAAGAGTGACGTTCCCACAATCCACGAAGACGACGTGGTCAACTACCACAATCTGGAGAATAACTACGTCTGCGTGGGTGATCACTGTCCTGGAGCGAGCTGTCGACGTCAACATCAGACCTGCCTCGGTCAGGAGACCTCCTTTGTCCCCAGCCAACTCGATGAGAGCACCATGAAGTGCAGCGAGAGCTTCTTTTGCCCCAAGTACGACAATATGGGACGACGAATCACGGCCAGTGGCAACTCCACTCTCTCCCTGCCGGACGAGGAGAATCTCGAACAGCAGATGTTCGCCGCCAAGGGAGACTCCCAGGAGATCCCAACGCCACCACTGCCGCCCGCAACGAGTACAATTGCCGGAAATGATTTCGTCTCCCTGTAGCTCCCACCCTCGATGCTCCCCACTTCCGGAAAGATGCCAATCCGCCCCGTGGTCCACCATATCTTGTCAAGATTTTACGGGTTCTTTTGATTTATCTTGCTGACATGGTCAGAAGTTATTGGTTCTTGCCTTCTTTTGCCTCATATTGAAGCAAAAGT
>CAKKOB020002181.1:0-14794 GCA_918844115.2 Phlebotomus perniciosus
AACCCCACTCAATTTTGAGTTAAGCGAGGATGAATACTGAAGCGGGGAGGGTCATTCCGAGTGTCCTCTCCTTTCCCGATTATTTAGCATGCATGAGTTTTTCGGTGAGACAGGTTGCAAGCCTGTCGTCACAATCTCCTATTCAGGAGGAAACTACAATGAACAACGCAGACCACCTAGAAAAGTAGTCGAAATATTGTTCAAATTGCAAATTTCTTAAATTTTCTTACATTTTTCTTGATTTTTGTCTTACTTTTTTCAAGAGCTTTGTGAACATTGATCTTTAAGTTGCTGTCTTATTATTAATTACAAGCAGTATGCCTAACTAACCTACTTAAGAAATTAGTGTGCATTCTAAACACAAATAATTGCAAAGTTTGTCGGTGATGAAAGCTTTTGGCAATTGAAGTCTCCCTGAGGAAAAATTTCATATATGAAAATTGTGTGAAATTATGCTAGTACACAGAAGTTGAATAAGTAATTGTCAAAGAAGCAAGAATTACCAACACCAATTTAACAGATGACAAACTTTATGCTTAAACAAACTCCCTCAACATAAGATTATTTCTCATATGTATATACATACCACTAGCACAGTCTATAAGCATACAACCACCGAGCTTCATTCAAGCAATAAAACACGTTGAATAATATCAATGGCGCGGTCTTTGGAAGTATATTTTCACCTATTTATCCCAACATATGTACACCTAAGAGAGTACAAATTTTGTAGACGACGACGTCATAGATGAGAAAAGCAATGCCATACACAATCATTCCATGTGAATTACGACGCGAATTAGAAAACTTTTGATGTTCATTGGCATTTAACCATTAAAGTTTTTGCAATAAACGCCCCATAAATAAATTACGATAATGTGTTTTCAGCCTTCCAGAAGCTTAACTTAAAATTGTCACAACTTTTCAACACTTGACTGAAGCACCACTTCGAGTTATTATCTTTAAGTATTTATATACCATACTGATATATCACAGTAAACACCATTTTAGTAATTATCATAAGTAAATTACTAGCACATTAATTAGCATATTAAGTCTCAGAATTTCTACGAAGACAGCAAAAGATATCACTATATTTACTATCTATAAATTTCTCAGATGAGATAGTTAATCTGCAAAGTGATACTCTTGGTATCTCACTAGGAATGTTACTTACACATAAAATGCCAAGTATTCAAATTATATACCCAGTAGCATTGCATATTGAGTAGATGAATGCGAATGCAAAAGAGGTGCTTGATTTGAAATGCCTTGTATTGTACACGTATAACTCAAATAATAACAAAAGTGTTTTATTTCAAGTTTTATTTGCCTTTTGTAAAATAGCTCACGATTTCAACTATACCTACCTATTTTTACCAGTCACATGGGCGAGTTTGCAATCCTTTACCCTCCTAACTCATGTCATTAATAAGTCTATTTTGTTGAATTAAACACGTGATGATCACTAATTAGGCTTTTAGACACTTCAAACTTTTCTGTACAGCATACTTCTTATTTAAATTCTTCATCAAGATTCCTTTTTTCCACCCACTTCTTTGCACCTGGCTTGCCGGTTTAAGAAATAGAAGAAAATTCTCACTTGTTAAATTAATTAATGTGTGTATATAGGTGTTTGCAAAGGCAGCAGAGCAACTTTTCCAGCAGTTCTCCCATGCACAGTGTTGCACATCAAACACTGCACCGCACGTTCATCCCCAGATGGATGTGCAATTAATATTTTTGATGAAGACACAGCTATGTTGAACAAGCAAATTCTTCAGCTATTCCACCATTTGGTGGATATGCACATTAGCACTTTCTCTTCATTGAAACATCCCCCGAAACCTCATCGTCACCTCTAGGGGGTGGTTGGTTACGAAGTAAAAGCCATATTAGACAACTGATACAAAACAACCCCCATACAAGTTGATGTGCGAGTAGAATTGTTGCAAAGTTCTTTGATTTGGTTTCCAACACTGTGCCTGGAGTGATTGTTGTTGTCTTGTGGTAAGTATCATATGCATCCAAGTGGGATTACTAAACTTTCACACAAAACTTTTCTATCATGTATCAAACCATCAAAGGTGGTTCCCATGCTATCATCCTCATTATATGGTGTACCTACCCAATGAACCCATTCCATATTTGCTTCCCGTCACACAACAAAGTGGCGGGCATGATAGCGGCTTGCATTAAACTTTAGCGTGACAAATAACGTGATAAGAACAATCGCTCAAGCAGATCTTTTCATGTTATCACGTCAAAATAACTACTTCAGTAGTTTCTTTCAACCATTGAACTTCGGAATTTTGAGATTTCTTTTAAACTTGACTCGGCATGTACAGATCCAAAAATATGTAAGATTCTCCTAATTATAGAATTAACTCGAATATATTATACATATAATACAATAATATATGTACATAATTCCATTCTATATAATTTTGTTGTCATTTCATACCAGCAATTCTCAAATACCTTGTATGAATTGCTCGTAATACAACATTATATAAAACCAAGAAGGTATAACAAAAATGGTAATTAATTCCCAGTGTGAGGCCATAAAAGTCTCTAAAGCAAACAAAATATGTAACTCTTATTTTCAATGAGAATCTTTTATTATAATTAATCTACATTTCAAATTGCCCAAAAATTATATCACTTGGTAGGTAATAATCTTGAAGGCCAAATTTTTACTTATAGAAACTCTAAATTAATCGGTATGTCAAGTAAATTATCAAACTACATATCGTAATATAATGGTGAGTAAAAGTTTAGAAACTTCACGTGAGAAAATTCATTCACATAGGTAGTGTTTCTAAATAATTTGAGTGCTTTACATTTACACACTAACTAAGGTATACATATAAGTAAATCTATAGGTGCCTGGAATTTCTAAAACCACATCCACCCCACATTAAACTTATAACCACAATAATCTATACATGTGACAAGAAGATGAACACTGGGAGTGATACAAGACTTCAAACACAATAGCATCTTCATGTATTGAAATCATGTGCAAGGAAGTGCAAAAGTTTTGCTGCGAAATCCTTGTCCTATAATAAATTAATAGTTGAGTGAACTGTGAATTTCTCATGAGTGAGCATATGAATGAATGGTGGTGTATTATGTGCATGAATATGGATGTGGTTCCCAGACTTGTGACATTTTATGCTTCATTGAAACTCTGTCCCAAATATTAGCTTGTACTCATATTTATTGTATATAAACTAGTGAAATGCATCATTCACTGAAAACTTATCCAAAGAACCATGTTTATGTATATTTTAAGAAAAATCGATGAAACATTGAAGGAAGTTTGTGGTGACTTGTTTTTTTTTTTCTTCGATCCCATCTTTAATGTCCCCTTAAAAGTCAATTCTAAACCATTTCAATCAATATATACATACATATTATATATCGGTAGATATGGGATATAATCGAACAAAACCAAGAAATGTTGTCAGATAAAAAGTGATCTCTCTCGAGCAACTTCAGCTGGTAGAGAATGTGCATACAGGAAGATGAAGGGAAGAAGAGTGACTGGGAATTATTATGGGTATATTATATGGAACAGGTTTCTGGACCTGCCGGTAGTTATGCCTTTTTATCCAATCTCATCTTATAGTTCATCTCGCGAGTTATTTAATATGTAACTTCTTCATTGGCTTCCTCATGTTTGCACGCTTCCCTCGTGCTTTTCTCTCCTTTTTTACCTTCTCTCTATTTTTTCACCATATCGAGCTTCCTTTTGCCTGTTTACGCGCTTCATGTTTCAAAATTAGTAGGTATGGTATGTAACACCCAGGGAGACAAATCCCGTTTTATATTTATGGAAATTTCATTTTTTTCACTTCCTTGCACCTCTCTGCGTTTCCCATGCCTTTCTTTGCTTTACACACATTCACGATACTTTTACTTCTCACTATCACACTATATTTGGCGCTAATCTTAAAAAATAGTTTAAGGATTTTCTCATCCTTCCTCATTTGCATTTCATGGATAAATATAGCTGACTTTCTTCTTGGGAGAAGGTAATGTAGCGAAAATTGCAGTCAATCACGCCATAAATTTCTACGAATGAAAACAATGAGTCAGGGTGGATGAAGAAGGGTGTATGTCTTATGTTATAGGTTTGACAGATATTGTAATTGAGTAAAAACATAAAATACTGCATATAATTTTTGTTTATAGTTACTCGGCTCTTACAGCATTGATCAATCTCAAATTAAATTATGTATAACTATAGAGTTCATATATGTATAATGTATATATATTTCCTATGACATCTTACTTTAATACCTTTACTGTGCCCTGACCCTTGGCAATTAGGGACTAAAATTTAGATATTTTAATTTAAGCTTAACCGATAATTGCCATCAACTTTCTTTTATATCAGTAAGCAAGTCAAACTTCCTACCCTGCTTGACTACCATAAGAATCGTAAATGTCATAACTAATACAGTGCTTATCCGGGGTTCTAAAGAAGAGGGATGGAAGGATGAAGAGAAAATTGGTGTTTTGTATTAAAATGTTTGTCTACAAGACAAAGTGGTGTTTTTCCGTCTCCCCCTGAAAAAGCACAAACCCCATTCCTCTTTAGCAATAACTTTCTTCAGACACTGTCCCACTCGCGCCCGTTTCTTATTTCAAAAAATATGGCAGCACTGCATACGTATGCAGCATGGAAGGAAAGTCATATTACAACTAAGAACCCATCTTACTCACTTTAACTCATATGCTAAAGGAGGGATGAAAAGGTCAAACCCTACATCTGAAATTGTATAGTGCTTTTGTAATGTATAGAAGAAAATTTTCACACACTCATATATAGGAGAGGGAAACGATGAGTGGGGTGTGGGTCGTGGGATTGCTAAAATAATGGGAGACTTTCATGCAACGCAGCACAAGACGAATTATAGAAATTTTTACCCTATTCGCGTGTCACCATCGACCACGAGTAACTCCTTAAATTCATTGCCATTATTTATAACAGTGCCTTGCAGTATTATTTATACCTCTCACTACCACATCACAAATTGCACAGAACTTTTATTCTACATCCCACCCACGTCGTGGTTTTATACGTTCTGAACAAACCAATTCTTCCTTCAACCTTATAGTGTCATTTTGTAAAATAATAGAGAACCACATTTTCACGTCATGCTATATAAATCTGCGAGTGTCACCTTAACTACAATTTATATGAATCGAATTCTTCTTTTATGCTACCCAAACCTCTTCAATTTCATCTCATCCCTCTTTCTATCTATACTTTATCTGTTAACGTCCGAATTCGATTATCAAAGAAAACGTGCTTTCATAGGTTATGCCCTACCCCAAAGAATGTCACGAGGAAAATGTTTTGCATTTAAATAAAAGGAAAATACAATCTCTGTGAAAATCCAATTAGACTTAAAACACAATATTACATTAGAAAACTTTTACCCATACTTTAAAGTACTGTATGTAAAATGTATGGTGGATGTATAGTGAAAAACAAAAACTGAAGAAATATAATTCCGAGAAAAACTTTTCCGAATATATAGGGGATTTTATTTTCCATAATACAGGAGAAATAAGTAATGAAATGAAGGAATTGTTATGTAAATATACAAAAATAGTTTTGATCCTCCGATCTTAATTCTCAAAAAACCACCACTTTACTCGTAAATTTTCAACGAAGCAAACTGACACCATTTCAAACGGGAAGAACTTAGTCAAGGTGAGCTTGAGGTACATTTTCGCTAATGATGTAAACTATCAAAGATAGTTAGTTGAGGTGACAGTCTCTCAGACATTTCCATAGATTTAATCCCCTGTAACCGCGTCAATCAAGCAGCTACCTATATAAATGCCACCTCCTAAAAGTATGTATGAGTTGGAAAAAGTGTATTTATACTGGAAACACTTGCTGTTTTACCATACTCTCAGCGAATTCATATACACGATCCATCACCCATGGCACAGTGGAAATTAATTGGGGAATTTTGAACCCCGTACCTACTCTCTCAAATGAATTTCTAATAGTTTTTGGGCAATTTAGTCGCTTGACTGAACACCGAGAGGAAGGTTAGATGTATACATGCTGAAGAAGCAAGAATAGGGAGAGTGTGCTAAAGTTTACCACTACTTTGTGCGCGATTTGATAATTTAATTCCATTTCACCATTAGTGCCACCATGGAGGAAGTTTGTGTCAAAATTTACATGAGAAACGGGTCCCACTGTGAACAGCATCCATTTTATACCCCAAGTAAAAGGTGCAAAGTGTTTAGTGTGTGGAAACTAAACTCCCATATTCCAAAGGAACTTGATATTATAAATATAGATAGACTAATATACAGCCACGTTAGAGCAGAGTGCTGGAAAAGCTTGAGCACTCGTGAGTGTTGTGTACCACCCTTGAGGTTGAAATGTTCACGTGCAACTGTATGAAATATAATGAAATGTATTAACATTCTTGAGCTCTAGTTTTAATGCCCTTGAAGCCATTTTATTTGGTGCGTGGAGGTGATACCCTTTTGAAACCCTACACCAGTTCAACATTCAACCCTCAGATCTCTTAGCAAAATATTGCTCGATCTATTAGCACGATATACAGAGAGAGAGAGAAAGCGAGTGAGAGAGCGAGTGAGAGAGAAATACCATAGCATAGCACACAAATCCTCGTCAGCCCCCCTTCCATACTCCCACTACTCGCTAAAGCAGAAATCGCTATAGTAACTTGTTGGCTTTACCAAAGCGTATAAGCCATCAATTGCACAAGACTTTTTAGGACTAAAATATACATTCACAAACCTAAATGCTAAATTATTATCCATTTTCCAAGATAAATTACTACAAATAACATTTGACCGCTTAAGACGGCACATGGAAAAACAACACTATGTGAAAAAATATCGCTTAATTCTACATCATCGTTGCTGCTCTTTCGACGGAAGAATCAGCAAGACCGCACAGACTGAACCTAATTCAATTTTCCAACATTACGGAATGCACCAGACTTATCATATGATGGAATTTTAGCTTGAAGCAACATTTCGCCCCAAACTCCTGGATGAGATAAAAGAGAACCATAAGAATTTATCTCCTTGACCATTTGCAAACTGATAGGGAGTGGCAAGTTGTAACAGAGAGCTATTAACCCTATTTACCTCAAAAACTGTGCTCTCCATTCAGAGAGATTATCGAGGAGGAATATTTGCCATTAAATCGAATTTTAGTGAATGCTACTGGAAATTCGTCTGATAAATGCATCTGTTTGCAATAATACTCCAATCAATAGTCAAAATATTATTCAAGCTGAAACTCCTCGTTGTTATTTTAATAATTTGTTTATTGCTTACACTTTTGGATTCTCAAACTTTTGTAGATAATCCTCACAAAAACCGTAAATCAAGAGATAAAGAAAAATTTAGATGAATTATTTCTGCCTAATCATAACGCACAATAATAAATTATCTAAAAACCATTACAATCACATTTATAGAAAATATTATGTGTGCAAATAGAGAATCTTTAATACAAACTCTCCAAATTTTATGCCAATTTTATTCGAGTACAGAACCATTAAAATTCAAATGAGAAAAATTAAGTGAATTATTGCAACATGAATTAATTATGGAAAACCCCATCCGAGAGACTTGCTATGATGAAGTAATTTCGATGCCTTCGAAGCGCTTTTTCGAAGCCACGCAGATGAATGGATGCGAAAAGGAGAGGCGAAAGAGTCTCAAATGGTATAGAGAAATCCATTAGTTCATTAGTGCGAGAATTTATAAATTTGGCCTTTTATTCTATTAGACTTAACTATTAGTACTAATTAGGTTGAGGGGAGGTTGTTTTCAAGCTTGATGGTATTTCGGGGTGGTTAAATGGTCTGGGCAAAGATTCACCTCCTCATCTCTTCCGTATCTCTTCTTCTTCTTTGACACAAATCCATGGTAGGTATACTTCTCTCTGTCTCTTCAATTTTCTGTGCAACACATAACACACAAACACAATTAGACTTATTGATTTTTTCTTTTTGGTTTGGAACACTGTTGAGGGCCTCTCAATGTAATTCTCCTTGAGGAAAAGCCCACACTCCTAGGCCGCCTTATTTCCCTTTTTATTACCACTCAATCACCTCCTCTGCAACGCCACAAATAAACACACTTTTCACTCTCTAGTATAAGAAGCGATACAGCTCACACATCTCACTCTGTCTTCCCTCATAGTCATTAAATTGCTGCTCTACTCCATGTGCAGAAAGGAGCAGAAAAAAATCTTGAAATGAGTGTTGAAGTAAAAAAAAACTCCCAACATACTCTCAAAAATGCGCGAAGGAAATTGAGTCAAGGTTGAAAAGTATTTTTAACTCTTTTGAGCCCAAATACATTTTCGTGGGTGGTTGTTCGATAGCCATATCCTCTACTCGTTCAACCACTTCTCTTGCTTTTCCAATGCTCTTCGGCATTTTGGTGTTGTATAGCTTTGAGTTCAGCAATCAATTGCATATAGCGAGAGCATAGAATGCACCCTCCTCGCGTGTGTGTATATATGTGATGCAATTTTCCTGCTATATTTTGAGGGTGGGTATATTTATTATTGGCGTGCACACGTCAGCATTATTCCTCGCCACCTATACCCCCCACATTCATACAATTCCTCACCGTCGTGCCTCTTTTCCCTAACTTGCAAAATATCGATTTTCCCAGATTCTCCATATTAAAATTTCACCGCATAGGCAAGAGTGACGTATGTTACAATTTGCCCGTTTCGCTGCTGCCTTTTTAATATATAACATACACACATACACATCTATATATACATCCATATAAATTTAGAATGCAAATTGGATTGTGGATTCTTTATTCAAATTTCAGTCGATATTTTCACTTTGTGCAACATCTATACAGATGGGCTGTTTGTTGGCTGGAAAATTCAATATACAATCCCTCTTAATGCTTTCCACTCTACAGTCGTTTTTGCTCTCAATATTCACCTCTCTGAGTGTTATTCCTGTTGTATTTTTGCACCTTTTGGCCTCTGTGGTGCGTTTGAGCACATTTTTTTATCTGCTTCATCAACCACCACAGAAAATTCTTCTCTTTGTGGTGCCATTGAATTGTATTTGTGTGGAAATTGAAATAAATTTTTCCTCTCACTTTATAACTTTTCTAGCTGCTCTGATCTTATCATTTTCGTTTTTCATAATTATTAATTTTCACCAGGAATATCAAATTTTTTTATAAAAAAAAACATCCCCTCTTTCAAAAATATTTGATTTTTTAACAGATTGCAAATCTATATTTCTTATTTTTACATGTTATAGATTAAAATGTCAACGGCTTTATTTGTAATATTGATTCAGGATTAATCAATAATAGCCATATACTTTTATTTGTGTCTTTTTTAATTCCAATGTAATAAAATGAACATGGCATTTTTATAATTTTTTAATGCTTTTCGTTTCCTTAGGTCACCACATTTGTTAAATTTAGCAAACATGGTTCCGTTCTCCCTAGGCTAATTTGCTTCTCTGATTGTCTATCAATCACCAACCTAACACCCATCCTCTACTCTGTCATTATATAAATTTGATGGAATAAGATGAAAAGCTGTGACTTCCGATGGCACTTCTTGACATAAGAAATATCGTTTCTGATTATTCAATCCACGGTGAAGTTTCATTAGTGCAAATCCCCCTTCTTCACGTTTCTTCATGCCTTTTTTTCCTACCTCATACTTCCCATGGAGATGGTGAAAAAAAATGAAGTTGGACGCGCTTTTGTTTACGGCTACAACTTCCGTTCCCATCAAGTCGATGACTCTCGATTCCCTTCACAGAGATAGCATACCATTCGCATTTGGGTGTAACGAGTGACACAGGGCACCAGCAAACCATCATATTATATAGAAAATTCCTAGAGTGCAGAAAAAATACCATCGAGTTGATTCTTTTTTTACCCCTATTTTGACTGTTGCGTCGTTTCGCAATCTTAAAGCGCTATATTTTTCTCTCTATCCCTCTCTTTTCATCGTAGATAGAATAATGTCAAGAATGTTCAATTAAATTTTATTTCTTTGCATGTTGTCTCATGGAAGCACAACACACGCGCCATCCGGAAGAAAGTCATGGAAAAGATGGTATAGACAGGGATGAGATGACAAGGCAGGGCAGGCATCCAAAAATTCCTCTAACGTCCAATCCAACCTACGCGTTTTTGTCCCACAGAGAAAAGACAGCCACTATAGACGATGGGTCACATTTAAATTCCAATTTTTTTGTGATATAGTCATGTTAACAACATTCAACAAAAATCACAATTGTCCTCATGAGATCATCGAAGGCATTTTCATGTGATAATAACAGCGAAAAACAGCCTGACGGTTCGGTGGTGTCGGAGAAAACAATCCAACTATTTGTTTATCTATCAGCATTGGAATGTGTAATGCACATTTGAGAAAATTGTGTCACATTTTATTTCTATTTGACTTGAAAATGAGAATACAACGCAAAAAAAAACATTGCTCAAACAGATGGTGTGGAACTATACTTGAGAAAATATTCAGAATATAAAAAAACTGCTGCAGCATTATAGGCACAGGATTGCATAACCATATAATCATCATCGAACACACATTGAAGCCACACAAAGAGAAATATTCATATATTAACACCTGTGAACTCTTGAGGTACACAATTTGGGCATCAGGCAATCGTATATACTACATCTGTGATACCTTTCAACACTCATATATTAACCCTTCACCTTTTTTCTCGCCTCTTAAGAAACAATAAACGTGTGATAGATTAGCGAGAAGCCCACAATAAAAATTTAATTGTCCATATTATAGCAAATGTGGGAGTTTTCTTGGTCAATAGTTGGATAATACGATGCATGAAGTTATGCAAATTTCATGAATATAGATCCCAACATACTATGTAGACCCTTTTTCGTAAAACCATACAGCAAATCGAATGTATAAACGCTTCTCAGTTTCAGCAAATAGCCCACATTAATTGAACAATTGTGACTATTTGTGCACTTTCAGTGGCAAATATGGAGCACTTTTCGGGATTTCGAGCATTTTCTGCTGTATAGAAATGCAAATGCATATATAAACTGTAAACAAATATATACCTGTTATATAAATAGCATTTATTGAATAGCAACTACATATAGACTTATTCATACCCTAATTGTTCGTAGAATCATTTATTTAGTAGAAATATGAAAACGAAATCATTTTAAATCCTTTAAGAATTAATGCAAATTTTGGGTATTTGCGAAAAAAAATTGTAAAATTTTATGTAATCTCTAAATAATAGGAATAATCTACAAATATAGCACAAATAGTAAAACTTAAAAATTTCAAACCAGTAACCTCCCAGTGTGTTTAAAATTCTACTCTTTTACTAAATCTCTCCATATCGTTCGTATGCTTATAGTAATTCTTACCGAAATCAACAATAAATTGGTGGTGTTCGGCAGAATAATTTCCTGTGGAGCATTAAATTATTCTGTTCCACATCAATTGAAATGAATTGAAGATTTCATTTTGTACATTCTCCACTACATTTCTTCTGTCAAACGATTCGGTAGTTGAATTTTTGGGAAAACTCACGTATAAAATTATACAGTATAAAATAGCAAGTAAAACTTTCGAAAAAAATGAAGTAAAATTCCTATAATCACGATTTGAGGGTCGATCTAGAGGACATTTTAATATTTTCTCCAACATCTTGTCAATCTTTCGCAACAAGTGAACATTTGCTCGGAACAAGGCGTAATTATACTGACCCAATGCTGTGGTGGAAAGAAGAGGCATGAAAAACGAAGCAAAATATAATCAACTTTGGGCCTCTATTTCCCTTCTGGTGGCTTCAACAACAACAAAAAACACGCGTGTATTTACCAACGTTAATTGAGGCACCAACTGCGTTAAAAATGCCTAAATGTAATTAACCAATTACTGCACCATCGCCCTTCTGCTGTATACCATAATCTCATTTTCCAATGGATCTACACAATTAAAATATCAAGCCACGAAATATTCTTCTTCAATTGATTTGGAAAGGCAATTTTTCTTAAGATCTGGCGTCTATCCATGAGTTCAATTTCGTCGATTGTAAACAAAATGTAGATTTTAAATGGCCAAGAAGATGAGGAGATATAGAGAAGTGCGGAGAGAAATATTGAAGACAGACAGAACACAACACAAATACATTTGTAAATAATCTTGGGGGCATTCTTGAAAACATTCTCTAAAATGTAATGACGATGATGATGGTGAAAAGAACAGTTGGAGTGCTATTCCCTCTCTTGAATTGTTGTGCAGATCAATGATTGGGGCACACAACTCGTTTTACCACCATAACTATACTCCTCTAGTATTTCTGGCAAGAGGCAAAAAAGTCCGCTGCTGCTGGCGCGAAAGGAGAAACGCAAAATAGAATTTCACGATGAGAGTGAAATAGTATGTTTTCAACCTCACTGACATGATCATCATCAGTACCAATGATCAACGAGTGAGAATACTGAGGAGAAGAAGAATTTCAAGAAGTTCTTTCATTCTCCTCAGCGACACTAGTATCTGCCTCTCTCTCTCGAAGGGCAGTGGCCTCTCACTCTTCAGGTGATCTTGGAAGTCTTCTCCAACATCTTACCACTTCTTCATCGTCCATCCGTTCGGACCAGAAAGCGCCACACGATTAAAATATTCACCAAATGCGATTACTCTCTTGGTTCTTTCCCAAATATCTCAAAAAAAATAACACTTGGAGAAAGAAAGGGGATCGAATTATGCATAAAATAATTTAAAAATTTATCCTTTTGAGCCAATTGAACTGCCTTGATAAAGGTAAACAATTAGTCTTGAAAAACCAAATGCTCATTTATTTCTATCATTTTTCTCATGTGAAATACGCATTACCTAATCATCTCTCATGAAAAGAATTCCAATAAAGTTAAAATAATCCATGGAACACCATCACTTGCTTCCCCAGAAAGATCCTCAGACGCCCATTTACCACACAGAATTGATCTACAAAGAAACGCTTTCAAAGTCGTGCTTCATCAGCTTCGTCTATCTAACATCACTTAAGCATGAATTAATTCTTCACCGACCTAATCTCACTTGAAAATTAATTGTTAGAAATGGTGGTTATTAATTCAAACGATGAACTCTCGGAAAAGATATGAAGACTTATTGGAGGGAAACACCACTTAAATTCCCGTGACAATCGCCATCCATTTCCTCATCAATAAACCTTTTCTCCCTCTCAACGCAGAGGATAAATACTAAAGAGAAAAATGATCTCATGCAAAACAAACAGAGGGAGCTTTTTTCCCACCTGCCTCGTGTTTCATTTAATGACTTCCGATTTTCAGATGAGACACATATACATGCACACACAATAAAAAAAACTCTAAAATTTACATTCTTTTCCATCATGTGAATTTCCAACCATTTAAATCCCTTATAGTATTCCGTATTCTTCTGCGCCTTTCATCACGCTTCTGGAACTGCGCGCAGAAGGTAACACACAATTCCACCTATTGCCTTAATTGCAACTCTCTCTAATGCTTCTTTCCCATGACTTCGTTGGGAAGAACTTCCATATCTCTGGATTCTCTTTTTAATTTTTTTTTTGTAACCACATTTCTTGCCCTTTTTGCTTTCGTCTCACTTCCTCACACCACACAGACAAGAGACATTCATAACAACACACAATGGACACAGAACGACTCATATACGGGCAATTTAAAGAAACACGATATTCCAGAGAAATACCTATATATGTACATATTTCTCCCTTTAAAATCATCTCATAAAATTTATTACGATACCCCGTTGAATTCCACTAATATCAGCAAGAAAAACCTTATTTCTAATGAGTTATACAAGATTCTCCAATGGTGCTGCCACACAGCAATAGTTATGTGGTTTTCAATCGTATTTTCTTGAAAAATCAACAAATGTTCGCCAAAAATCAGTCTCTTCCACTTTTCAGAGGAATATCCGTAAAGATTTTTGCGCAAAAAACTCGAAAAAAAGGCCGGATATTGCCATTCAGTCGAATTAAGAGCTTTTTCGGTGCTCAAAAGCTCCCAATTTTTCTAAACAACATTTTCTCTCTACAACTTAATAGGTTTTCCAGGATATTATTGCCCCGACACAAAAATGGCAATACTGCAATCCAATCCAAATGTTTCTCCGATTCTCCGATTATCCGTCTGTTACCGCCCTGGAGGCCAAACGGTTGCAGATAGAGACTTCGGGTCTTCGGGGGATCCCTCTAAAGTCGACCCTGGGATCAGGACCAGACCTTTCATTTTTCAAAAAAGCCCCCCTATCCCCAATAAAAACATGTTTTTTTGGTATATCTCGAAAACGGCTCTTACGATTTTTTCATTTTCACATATGTTTCGTGGAATCACTAGACGCACTTTTCGTCTATACATGCCAATGGCCTCCATACATTCCGTCTAACGGTTTTTCAAGGTCAAATGTTGAAATTGATATTTTTCCCTAACTGGGATTTTTTTTGTCCTTTCACGGATGATTTATCATGTGCAAGGGAGGAAGTATTGATTCAGAGAATGGTTGCCAAAAATAGTTTTTTTATGGACTCACCTCTTCAACCTGTGCCGTCCACCAAATTTGATTTGCCACAACAACTACCATGGTGGGATAGGATTGGATCCAGGAGTGCCTGGAGCACTCTTTGTGGATGCCAAAGTCATAAATTGCCTTCTTCGATAAGTAGCGATTTGACAATTGCATCTCACTTAGTAT
>CAKKOB020002183.1:0-11153 GCA_918844115.2 Phlebotomus perniciosus
GCTATTATTTCCCACGAGGTCACTAACATCGCTGATCAGAGCAATTAGTCGACGATTGATCAATGATGCTCTACGGTGTGTTAGCTGTTGAGTAATTGGATTGTTCGCACATTTCCCCCTGATTTATGAACAAGGGGCACTTGGCAGACTAAAATTTGTTAACGTAGATTCGTTATTCGCAAAATATTCACGTTTTTGTATGAATAAGAAAATTTATTCGAATATATTCACATTATTCGCAAATATTCGAGATATTCGCATTATTCACAAAGAAATCGGAATATTCTAAAAGTGAATAATTATTCTCAAACATTTCCTGCATTTTGCATATGATAAAAACAGTTTAAAAATTTAATTTATCACAATTTATAACAAAATTTATAATGAGTACTTGAATAAATAAAAAAAATACCTTGAAGACAAGTTTATTTTATTACAAGATAAAAATAAATCCGCGCGAGAACTCACAACATATGTTGTGTGGCAAACCTTAAAATAAATTCAGGAAGGCGAAATAGTAAGAAAAGGGCCTACACTTCTGCGCCTCAGTGTAATAAATACCTTCAATTAAACGTGGCAGAGAAATGATTAATACTGGTTCCAATAAATGCACCTCAACGGCAATGATAAATACCTTGAAAGGGATGAAAATGAGTTAATCATGTATCTGGGTCGGAGGGCGAAAAAAATTTATTTTTTCGAGAAGCTTCTCCTCCCGCGTGGCCACCTCGTGGTGGATTGAGATGCCTGCTGAAGACTTCCTCAAGATCTTCCAGGGGTTTTTCTCACTAAATATCACTCACTCATGCTTTTTACCTCACTATTTAATTAACACAGGACTAATGTTTTACAATTAAATTACATTAAATGTACAATGATTTATTGGGCGCCAGCCTCCAATCAATAAGCCGCTCGAGATGTTCTCTCGATCAAGTGAGAAACCGTACTGATAAAAGAGAGCCGGTTATCACCGGTCACAAAAATGCAACTCAGGCATCTCTGGGATGCCTGATGAAGGGATTTATAGCAGTTTTTGGCGCTAATAAAATTCTCCTTTTAAAACTCAAACATATGTTATATGTAATTTTCCGACAACAGCGCTTGACAGCACTCGTGGTAGCCGTTATAACTACGATGGTTTGAATATTTTAATGTAAAATTTTAATATTGTTTTCTAGTGATATTATGTTAAGCTTAATAATGAATATTAGAATTTAAACAAAGATATGTGTCAAAAAATAGAGAAAAACTGATATTTTTCTAGTTTTATTCACATTATATTCGTAAATATTCGCAAAATTCACAAATATTCGCATCATTCGCAATATTCTTAAAATATTCGGAATATTCGGAATATTCGCCGATATTTGGAAAATTCGCTATATTCTCCTTATTCGCTCAAGTTATTGATGTAGTTTCATCTGCCAAATGCCCCTCGAAAATAATTCTTTCTATCATTTTTTTCACCCGTTTCTTGAAATTAAATTTGTCAAAAAACTTATGGCCCACTCTGTAACATGTCGCAAAACCTTTCCAAAGATTTTTTTGCAAAATGAGTTACCAAAAATCAAAATTAGATCTATATGTGTGGATTTAGTAAGTTTAAAATTCAAAATTTGGTTCCTAAATAGGGTCTTAATACAGTTATCTTGTCTAAAATAAGATTTTTTTGGGAAGGTCCTAACGTAAACGAAAACATTTGACAGACAGATCCTTTCCATAGAAGACAAGGTTTTTAAAATCTAATTAAAAAACTAATATTTTTGAATTTTTCAAGATGGCAGTTACGAGATTAAATTTAACATCAATCTTTCTATTACATCTCTGGTCAATATTTGACTTATATGGCGTTTTTTATAACTAGAGAGTCTAGAGACGTCCAGTAACTCCTCCCACAAATTAACTTTTTACAATCGATCATATACCTGAGCTCTGAATCTGATAGGTTTTATAACGAAATTAGTCTAAAATGTCGATGTCATAAAATCCTGAACTGGATTTAATGATTTTTTGCACATAAATTAGTCCTTTAGACTTAGGTAGGTATTAGAATTTGGAAAAACCCGCGATTTCAAAAGCTTAAATGTAAAATACATCAAATTACCCTAAAAACCTTTTACAACTTTCTTTAAAAAACATTTTCTCCACATTTCCTACCCAGAATGACTCTGTGGAATATTTTCAGAAGAAATTGTGACAATTGAATTAGAGATGGGGCAAAGAAATAATCAAATTTGAGTGCCTCTATTGGCGGACTAACACGATGAGGTTAAATATTATGACTCTCCAGTTCCAGAGACGAAACAGAATAATCCCAGACATTGTGGTAAAAAAAATCATTGATCCGGGAATATTGTTGGAGTTTCAGGGCGACATACAATTCTCAAGGCTTCTCCCGGGAAGCACAATAGAACACCAATCAGTAGTACCACAGAATATTTATGTGGAAAACCCCAGAGTGGACAGACATTAGTTTGGGCTTTCAATTGCAAATCGTTATGACTTTATGACGCTCCTTGCACTCCTGACCTTGCAACGGCAAAGGACCGAGAAATTTTGCCAAAAGGTCTTCTTATAATGTAAAAAATTCCTCGAATGTCCTTGTTCCAAAAATGATGGCCCAGAGTGTGGTTTGACTTTCTCGCATCTCAACAGAATATTTCCCTTCAAAAATTTTTACCTCCTAAAAGGGTATTACATGGCAGTAAAAGTGAATACAAAAATATTTACCACGCATATAAGATATTTGTACTGGGCATAATTATTGAGGTAACTTTTATGAGCCCACAATAAACTCATATTTCCACTAACGTGTCTTTTTTCACTCAACCATACAAGTGTTTTCTTCTCCTAATTTATTACTTGATTGGGGTCGTGAGCCTCATTTACCCAAAAAAAGAACTTAATGCACGCTCCTCTTTCGCCACCTTCCCATCCCCATATTCGTGTGTCTCCCAAGAGATATTTTGCGAGAAGAAAATGAAATCATCTTTTAGTGGTGCTTCTGGCGTAAAAGAAGTCATTCATGTTTAATGCCTCAATTAGAATAAATATGAGGATTAAAAGTTCTTCACGTCGAAAATTGAGAGCTCTTGGATAGACTAATTAGCTTTATTGGCAAACGAACAGCAAGAGTATCAATTGATCGTTTCGTTTTTAGGGGTGATAAAAGAAAATATTTTTATTTATGGTGGCGAAACAAGTCCCAGAGTGACTAATATGAGGACCCAACAAATCAAATTGAATATCTCAAATTACCACAAACCCAGAAGAAAATGCCCATGAACAGAATACTGCGCCGAAGAATATTCAGCCGGCCAAAAGGAAACATTTTATTTTGAATTAATTGATCTTATCTTTCAAAAAATTACAAGTTTTAAAGCATAAAATTTAAATTTTTGAAAGAAAACGATTAAATCTGTGAACCGCCACCAAAAATTGTCCGGCCCCCACCTCTAAACACAAATAAGGGATGCTTCTATTTTTATTTCGAATCTCAATTTTCTCAGAATCCCTCTCCGAAGGGTGGGAAGGCGGGTGGATTTGTGGTCAAATTTCTCTCCTTACTATTTATTCATGTGAGCAACATTAAAATAATGAGACTAAGGGTGTCCGATATCCCTCCGTATTTTTCCCAATTTTCCCTCCCTCTGTGCGATATGTGACTGTTTTCATATGGATAAAAATTGCACATAGTCTTTATCACAGCAAGAGATCATTCTATCCACTGTTAAACAGAGTTAGAAGAACTCAAAACAGATTCGTTTGATCCGCCATGCCCTTTGTTGTACTTCAACGAATTCAAAACATGTAATTTTCGAGAGAAAGGAATTTCCTAAATAAGAAAAAAAACGACTTTTCGGTAAATCAAACAAATTCCACATTTTGAAATTCTATACTTTTCCAATAATTGGAGATTCTGACCTGAGACGATTTATTGGGAATTCTGTCATCACTCTGTGTAACAAATATTTTGGAAATTTATGTGTTAATTTATTCAAAAATATCCAGCAGAGTGTTAAGATACGCCCTTCAGGATAAATAAAAATTGAGAAATCTATACTGTATAATCAAGGGTCGGCGAGCTTTGGAAACCAAAAACATTTGCACAAAAGAAAGATCCCAATAAAGGTCCTGAATTTTTCTAAATTCCAAAAATGGTTTTGTCGCAACTAAACATGAAGATAATTATAATTATCTGTCAAACCAGAATATTAAGAGTTCTAATCCTTTAATCACTTTAGAAATTTTTGCTAAAATTATCATTAAAAACTCTCTATTTGTTTTTACAACCTTTCTTTAATCGTCTTTACCTGTATGTCTGAAACGCTGATCCTGACACTTCTTAGAACAAAAAAAATGAGTGCAAAAAGACTTTGCCGAATGCCTAATATGTTTTTCAAGGATGGGAAGGGTTTGCAAGATAATATTATAAAATAGTTTTTATTTATTAAAAATAATTTCGGCCCTAAAGAAAAGCGTTTAAACAATTTTAAAGAATGAGATCAATTTTCTATTTTTTTAAATTAGTTCAAAACGGATTTTAAACTGTAACAACTGATTTATAAGTTTAGAAAATTCAATTTGAATTTGGTTTCAATATAGGATTAAGACGATCTGAACGGTATCTAACTTAGAACATCCTTTGATGTACGAAGTAGATCGTCCCTCCCTTATATAAAAAATATCTTTTGCAAGGAAAGGCCGGGTTTAAAAACAAATTAAGGATCTGTTTTTAATTTCTGGATTGACTTTAGGGACTTCCCAAAGATCCTTATAGTCTATATTTGCAACTGTAACGACTGTAACATCATTTTCCAAAAATCTCATTAACTTTCTAGGGAAATATGGGGCTATTTCGGACATGTTCGTAATTTAAACTTATTCCTAAAGATTGTAGTATTGCCCTTACGCGATCGATTACTCGTGTCTGAGCAATAAAAAATGCGCTATATATTCGTGGTTAAGAAATTGGATCAAAATAAATAAAATACCAAAAGACATAACAGACATGAAAAAAAAATTCATAAGACTTTAAATCTACCAACTGTCAATACGCGACACGACTTCCAATCGTATCTCTTGATTAATGGTCATTCAATGAGTCGAACAAATTGCACTTCTTCGTTCGACCAGAAGAGATTTGTGAGGATGAAGAAGCTGAGATGGTAAAAAAAGCGCACGATCGGGTGTTTATTGACGGATTACATAAATGTTTATTTAGGAGAGAAAATGATTCTGAGAATGAGACAAATTTTGAGTCATTAGAGCTCGAGGGGACAATTAAGACATTTCTCTGCGGGGAGGAAAAAGGACACTGTTTGGCAGATCAAAGGCTCCGAAAAGCCGATCTCCGCCTACACCTTCTTCTCTATATATGTTGTTGAATCCTATCAAAAGAGGATGAAAAATGCTTCCATGGGAGAGAGACTTTTTTCTCCTTTTCTTGCCACCAGAATTCCCTTTGATGTTGAGGTCAAAAATTGTATCCAACATGTCAGGATCTGTTGACAAACGGAAACCTTTCTCCCTCTCACAGTGCCGGCCGATGGCGTGTGCAAGAGAAGGTAAGCCAGAGAGACATGTTAACATTTCAATAATAACAACACAAAAGAGCTGCTGAAGAAAAATAGCACACAAACAGTAATATAGAGGAGTTGAAGTGAGAGAAGAGAAAAATGAAATATATATTTTTGTTAACTAATAATATTAAAGATATACTCCAAAAGAGTCAGAGAGAGAGAAGAGCGAACCATGCGAAGAAAAGAAGCATCGATGAGAAAAGTCAGTGCCGACAGAGAAAACCAACAATTTCTTTGACTTCTTTAACCATTGAGGACCTTCTTCTTTCAACTTGTGTTCCACTGGATATGATATTATGGTTGGATTGAGCGGTCTTTCTGATCATTTGGGCACAAAGTCACCAATTCGCCAGTTAATGCCACATAAGATTTATTTCAATTTCTTACACTCTCAAGCATCTTCGGTATTTTTACACCATCGCGTCCCTTCTTCTTGCCCAAAAATTGTGATTGACAGACAAAATATTTCGAATATCTTCTGATTAGATATGGACCACAAAGAAAAGATGAAGGAAGATGGAAAAAAAACATTTAATAATTAGAAAAAATAAAGCGGCACATACAGTGCGAGTCTAGCCGACTCGTCCAGGTTAAGACAAGTAGGACATCTTGCTAGAATTTATTTAATTCAAATTTTGGATTCTTTTTTGTTTTTTTTTTGTAAAAAAAATCGGTTAGAGGCGAAATTTTTAAAAATTCCTACTGCTAAGAGCAAGTCTAGCCAACTCATCCAGTTCAAGACAAATAGGACATCTTGCTACAATTTATTTCAACATTTTTAACAGTGTATTGCTTTATGACAAGTTTTACGAAGCATTTCCCCTAAATAATCCTCTAAATTCATCTACTTTGACATGATCATCTCCAGATTTGGTCGCAATATTTGACAAGAATTGTGCAAAACAGATCAGCGTCACTTCCAAGTATGCCCAAAGGGACCTCCATCGTTGACGGACCATCCACGAACAAGCCATTAATATTTTTTACAACGTCAGATTATTGAGACATAGGAGCGAAACTAAAACCAAAAATTACTTCGTCACAGAGGATCCTTTTTTCAGACCAATTGACATTTTAGGGTGGCGACAAGCCAAAGAATATCCTCTCATGATAACTTGATAATGTGCTGCCTTCGAGAAATTCTTGGAGTGTGGAGAAAATGTTTTCTGTGTGGGTCCTTTTCAGAAATTTGTAGGCACATCCAGCAAAAAAAAGACAAGCCCAAAAGGGAGGAAGAGATCAATGGGAAAATCGATTAGTGACGGTTTTTTTCATGAGTGACAAAAATCACCGTGTCTTGGACTCTCAATCTGTGTGTGGGACTCCTGTTTGGCCGATGAACAATCATTTTCATCCTTCTGCGACTGTAATTTACAATATTCTTTGTTCAAAAATCCGTACAGAGAGATGCATTGCACAAATTTTCTTTGAAAAATTCTCTTGTGCTTGAAAATGCCACCCCGTGTGGCAAAAAAAAGAGTCACTCATGGGTCATAATAACTACAATTTTGGATGCTTTGCAGGAGAGGAAGTGTAACGTATTTTCACGGGAGATTTTTTTTTTCAAAAAACTTTTAAATTGATTTTTTGCAAAATTTGGCAGAAACAAATAATTCGCAGAAGCAAAAAGTCAAAATCTATAAGATAATTCCTGCGAATGCCTTAAACATTTTGCCATTTTTAATGAGTCCAATAAACTAATAAAAATCTTTTGGTAATAAGGAGATAAAAATTTTCCCAGTCACTCAGCACGACCTCAGCTTGAGATTGGGCTTGTCTTCGTCTATCTGGTTGTCGGCACCATTTCTCTAAATCCTCTTGCCTGGGAGATATTTGATGTGAAACCGGTGGTTAGCATAGGATAATCCCCAATGTATCCCACCCCCATAAAGTTGACAATGAGAAAATTGAGAAACCTTTCGTGACTTTATGACCACAAAGACAGTGAGAAGCGAATTTTGCCACTGATACGATTGTCACACTATGGCTTTGGCAGCAAATTTGCTTTGGTTTCCAAAAGGATTAAAATATTTTGCTAGAACCACTGTTTTGTCCTTTTCGCAATGGTCAACATGGTCAAAAATGGGATTTCCCCTTAAAGTTTTTCTTTACCCCTCATAATTATCGTCATATATTATAATTTTGGATTCCTCTCTGTCCTTTCTTTTCCATGAACTCCCAAAAAATCCCCCAAAAAAGTGTGAAGGCTCAACACATGATATTCGGTTAAAATTCAAAAATTTCTCCTTTGATCTTGGAACCGCTTTTCGCATCATTTCCTTTTAATTATTTATTTTCCTCCAAATTAGACCGAATCCCCGAAACAACACAAATTTCACGATAATGAAAAGAAAGTATCGGGTTTCGGGTTGACAAGTGCTGAGAATGTTGGGTAAACTTCACGGAATCCATTCTCACACATCAAACCCAGAAAAGGATTTGGTATTAAGGTCGAATATCTTCCGCCATGAAAAATTTCCTGGATCGCCCAAATGGCAAGGGATGCAATTTGCTGCATCTGCTTGTGCACAAAACCGTCA
Organism: Phlebotomus perniciosus; assembly: GCA_918844115.2. Classification (NCBI taxonomy): domain Eukaryota; kingdom Metazoa; phylum Arthropoda; class Insecta; order Diptera; family Psychodidae; genus Phlebotomus; species Phlebotomus perniciosus. The sequence goes on from CAKKOB020002183.1 coordinate 8,123, forward strand.
ATTTATATCCCTCAATATATGATTTCTATCGGCCTCAGGATCCCACCCCTCTTTTAAGGGTATTTAATAGCAAACCAGAAATACGACACATTTTTTTCTTTCATTTTGTCCATATAAATGTTACAAATGTCTCTTGCACGGAAGTCTCCGAACTATCGCGCGGTGCCACGTCTGAAAAATTCTCCACCCATACATATTCGGGATGGATGGAAATATATAAAAATTCCTCTCTTTTTGCCCCTCTTTGGGATTTGTATTGCAACAGACCTCTATTTATTTTGGCTTAATTGTGTAAACAAATTGTACGGTGGAACCCTCGACGTTTACAAACTCCACGATTTTATTTGGCCAACAAACATAAGCCGGGCGGAGCTAAACTCCCCTATATTCCATGGAGTTGCTCAGTAAGTCTCATATCCAGGCCTGTGATTGGCCCATGAGCCGAACATATGGATTGGTTCAACCAGAGGTGGAGTTTCCGAGGGTATATAAGGAACGAGCTCTGTGCATTTCAAACCAGTTGAGCAACTGTCTGCCGCTACTCGAGCACGTCTGAATCCGAAAGATCATTCCTTTGCGGTATATCGTTTGTGGATATAAAGTGCATACATAGTAAAAATATTTTAACAATATTAAGAAGACAATTCCTAATTTTTTTCGCACACTGTTTGGAGAAAGTGATCAAGTGCTAAAAAGGTGAATAATGATCAAAGTGGAACCACCGCCGCCGACGATTATGAACGCTCAAACAGTTTTTGGCATGGCCCGAGCACCCCTCAAGTCCAGCTTCTCCATCAACTCCATCCTGCCGGAGACCCTGGAGGAGTCCTCACCCACATCAACCCCCAGCCCAACACCCTATCACTCCCCCATGGAGTCAGAACAGGATCTCACGGATACCGAGAGTGATCTGGATGTTACGGGAACACCGCCGCCCATGGACTGTTCCAGTGGCGCCAGGGATCGGGATGAGGTGACCAACGGAACATCGAGTCCGTCGCCCAAAGATGATAGCACCGGCAGTGAAAAGAAGGGCAACGAGAAGCCCCCATATTCCTACAATGCCCTCATCATGATGGCCATCCGACAGAGTCCAGAGAAGCGACTCACCCTCAACGGCATCTATGAGTACATCATGAAGAACTTCCCGTACTACAGGGACAACAAGCAGGGCTGGCAGAACTCCATCAGACACAATCTCAGTCTCAATAAGTGCTTTGTGAAAGTGCCTCGACACTATGATGATCCCGGCAAGGGTAACTACTGGATGCTGGATCCATCCGCCGAGGATGTCTTCATCGGCGGATCAACCGGTAAGCTGAGGCGACGCACAACGGCGGCATCTCGCTCCCGCCTCGCCGCCTTCAAGCGCTCTCTAGTCGGCCCTATTTTTCCCGCCGCCGCCCTGGGATACCCACAATTCGGCCAATTCCTCTACCCCCAACACGCCGCAGCCGCCGCCGCCGCAGCTCCTCTCCTGGCGTCCATGTACACGAGATATGGACCATACACCCCCAGCCTGGCGCCCAAGCCGCCACTTCCACTCTCACTGCCCTTTCCCACCGCCTCGGGATTCGGCATGGAGAGGCTGCTGACCACACAAGCCCCACCCACATCATCGGCGGAATTGTACCAAAGACTTCAGTACCAGCAGTTGCTGCAACAACACGCCGCGGCGCAATTGCATCCGCCTTCGTTGCCGCCGCCGCAGCTCAGTCCACCACCTCATCCGCCGCAGACCTCCTCCGCGAGTCCCACGCACAACCCGTCGCCCATCTTCAAGCCCATCACCGTGGTGTCCAGGCATAGTTGAACGGTGTGTATTGAGTGATAATCTGCCTCATTCCATCTTAACTACCCCCAAAAAAAAATATTAAATCGGGACTATAATCCTCTCATTAGTGCAAAAACAGACAAAGACTTTTTGTAGTTAAAAGTGTGAGGACAATTTGCAAATCTAATTGTAATACTTAAAAAAATGAGTTGCTCTTAATTCCCCCCATTAAAGTATTGTTTTCATTGGTAGAGAACATCCATAAGAAAAGCATTTTGAGGAGAAGATTAAAAGAATTAAAAAACTAATTTATCTACCTGGACTTTTGTGTTATTAGGAGTAAAATCTTGTACATAGTTTAGCCAAAAACCATGTTTCACCATTCGATGTAAATAGTGTAAAAAGAATTATAATCAAAAGATGCTAAGAAGAAAAAAATCTTTTATGATTGAAAATGAAACTTTTCGACTTTTTTTTGCTCCTCTTCGCCCAAAAATTCTCTGCGGTGTTTATTGAGAACTCTCTACGGTACATTTTCTCGACTCCTGCGGAACAGCTAAACATTTGTCTAAATATTTACTTTATGACTTCATTGTTGGCCTCTTCCCATGAAATTCTCGCCTATCTGCTGATTTCTCTCTAAAAACGGAACCTCGTACGGAACCTTTTTTTTCCTTTAAAGGCTCAAAAATCTCAAAAGTTGCTGATTTTTTTTCTTTCTCTCGCTCCTAAACTTACTCCAGAAACGCATTTTTTGTGGCCACCAGTGAGTTTTCAAGGGTGCCCACAATTGAAGACCGAGCGACACACTGAGAATTAATTGTTTAATTAAAATCCCGTCACGCGAAAACATATAAACAGAGTGCATTGTGAGACGAAGAGTTTTATATCAAATATCCCAAAGCATTAAACAGCTTCCTTCTCATTTTGCAGTCTTTGAGCTAAAAATTTTTATGAATGAGTTATTTGGGTGAATAGATGTCTTCCTTTCCGGGATGAAATGTTGTATGTACACAGAAATGTACATGGGGCGTTTTATGGTCGACTGATTGCCGAGGGATCAGCAACTCCTCTTTCCAGCAGAAGAAAAGAGTATGAATATTTTACGCGTCCTAAACGCGAAGCGAATTGAGAAATTTGCATTCACTGAGTGAAAAATAATGAATTTCTAACAGTGTTATCACACGTAAGTTGGCCGGAGCATTAATTAATGAGCAAATAAATTGGATTGATTTTCTATCTTTATCTATAATGTTG
>CAKKOB020002184.1:0-14773 GCA_918844115.2 Phlebotomus perniciosus
TTCATTATCATTAATCATTAATTGCATTGTAATGCCTCGCACGGAGGGCGATGGCCAAAATTAATATAGATCATTCGTGATCAGACTCTCGTTACGATCAGACACACACTTGAAGTAATTGTTAAAATATATTATAAGTTTGTAGAAAGTTAAAGGTGAAATAAATTGAGTGAATTTAATTAAACTTGGTGAAAAAATGGAGTCAGTTTCTTCAACATAGAATTTAATTAACTTAAAAAGGAGTGAAGTTTTTCCTGTGGATTCAGAGGACAAGTTCCGGCGCCTACGATCCGGATCAGGAGAGGATTAATTAACATAATTTCCTATTATTTTAGGTAAATATCACTCAAATAATATTCGCGAGTTAGAAGGTGGCCCGAATTGAGCGTCCGAACAAGTTGTGGACCCCTTCATGAGAGCAACGCGATGCACACTTCCACCCGCGACCAGTGTGCGCTCTCTATTGCCGCTGTGTCACCAACGCGACATGCGTACAGCCTCACAACTTTGCTGGACTAGCCAAGAGCAACCGAGAGTTTGAAAAGGGAGGGGGTAGCCAACAGTGGGGTGCGTGAGCGCTTTATGTGCGAACACTTTTACTGCTTGCGGCTCAAGGGGGCTACAACATTTTAATAGAAGTACGCTAGAGCTTTAACAATTCTTTTAGGTAGAGCTTTTTGTAATAAAGTTTGATCCTGACTTTCAAATTACTTCAAATTTGGAAAAAAATGTTTTTTTTTAATAAAGAATAAGCTTATAAAGATAACCCTGAGGTATAATTTTAAGCCTAACCTTAAGCTTAAAGCTTAAGCCTAACCTTAAGCTTAAAACTTAAGTCTAACCTTAAGCTTTAAACTTGTCTAAACTTAAACTTTAAGCTAGCCTTATTTAAGCTTTGAGGATTTTAAGCTACTCCTAAGCTTAAAGCTAGGAAAACTAGCATCATTTAAGTTTTAAAGACTTTAAGCTAGTTTAAGCCTTAACCTATTCTTAAGCTTTACGATAGCTAAAAGCTTAAAGCTAACCTTATGGTTTTAGATGGCCAGAAACTTTAAGTTTGCTTTATTTAAGCTTAAAGGGCTTTAAGCTAACCTTACTTAGATTTGAAGGCCTTGACGCTAGCATTAAGCTTTACAATAGCTTTTATACCAAATAGCCTAAGCTTTAAGCTAGATCCACACTTATAAATTCCAATATGTATTTTCAAAATAATAACGTAGATTTGTTAAAGGTAATTTGATGAACAATTTTGAGAATCTAGATCTAGCCTTGCTAAAGGCTTTCAAATATTCCGTTTAATTTCCGAGTTAATACATATGTATGATTTTTATAAAAAATTGTAGAGCTTTCTAAAGAAATTCCCACACTTTGAGCAATTAGTCGTTAAAGCTGTAAAGCTTTAAAAAAGTTTTAAAAGCTTTCTTGGAAAGCCCAATAAAATTGATAAGATGAAAGGTCCTCAAAGCTTTTGTTGTGTAGGGAGCTTTTATATATAGAATTAGAAGTGTCGTACACCGCCTTAATCATAATATCTTCCCCTTAGGAAAGGTTATTCGTATAGTTTTTCTTAGAATGTTTTTTTTTTCAATAAATTCAATATTTCGTAACATATTTAATTGCTATAGTCTTGCTATATATAATTACCATTTATCATATATAGAATTATGGCTATATACAGCTTACTATGTATCATTCCTTAGCATTCCATATCAATTTCATTCCCCACTTTTAATGAATGATTCCTATTAAAAGGACAAGATTCCGAAAAATTTCATCTTCTAACAGCCTGACCCATCTATCTGATAAATCCTCATGGCACGTGTCAGAGGAAGTTTTGTGACTTCAATCCACTTCCGCCTGAACTTTATCCTTAGCGACTCATGGGTGTTCAAAATGTCAATTCCCCTGGTGCGAGGTGAATTACATAGTCCAGTGACTTAAGCTAAAAATAACGTTAGCATGGCTTCTGATGTTCCTCAACGAAAACCTCATCCGACACAAGAGTTCTTCGGACTCTTTTTTTCATCCTCCTTCGTCGTCCCCCGAAAAACCACACTGTCCGGGTGAATTTCAAAAATATTAATTATACATCTAGCGTGGGTTGTGGTCTTGGCAGGAGGTGAGCTGTTGAGTGTATTACATGCTTTGCAATTCTAGGGGATTATATGTACATCGCAAAAACCTTATATTTACTATACAGCTACCGGGGAGTAAATTTATTATGAATTTTACTCTCAGTCTGTCTGAAAGGCAAATTCCGAGGGTTAGCGGCCAGTGGGAGCCAGCAATCTCAAATTTCCATTGGGAGTTACATGAGCTTTGATTTAAATATGGACAAAGCTCAGGGTGAACAGAAAAAGCTCTAAAAATTCATTCTCAATTCACAGGTTTAACCAATTGAGCTGCAATTTGTTGCGATTAACTGCAATTCTTGGAAAAATTATCCGATTTTGTCGATTTTGTGTCAAAAAATCTTAATATTGATAAAAAAAAATCATCTCTGTGACAAAACAAAGGTAAAAGATTAAAAGGGGAAAAGGTATTTTTGGAAATGTCACATCTTTTGGCTAAATGACATTTTGACATTTTAATAGAAACTGTATAAAATGCAAAATGGAACTCTTCAGCCCTAACCTTTTTGTCATTCACAGGAGAGATCCCAAATTGTCCTTCGCAGAATACCCTCAATTTTCAAATGAATATGGAAGGCCATTTAATTAAATTTATTTACGCGCCATATCTCTTTTAAAAATGCTCCTAAAAAACTTTTTAGAAGCTGAAAAAAGCAACTCAAAAATATCAATTTGATTGAGCGACAGATGAAGAATTTCAGAGGGAAATCTCTTCAACTGGCACTAATTAAATTTACCTCCCATTGCAGCTTGTGATTCTGCACAGTGTAAGTTATTAATTAAATATTATGCAAGCATTTCGAGTATTTTCTCTCAAAATGCATTACAAATGCAAAGAGTGGAAAATAATTGAACTTTTTCTCCGAATCAGCGCAAAAGGTTATGCTTTGCATCATTTCCTCCCCCCCCTCCTCCTATATTTAACACAATTTCCAACTAGGCAGCAGAGAAGACGAAAAGCAAGGCGAAAACAGAAAAAGGTGTATTAAAATCTTAATGAAATTCCAATGATATATATTATACATATAGCAAAAAGGTGAGAATTTTTGAGATCGTCTACATTCACCAGCAACTCCACGAGTTAAACTTTTGCCATTATCATGCAAAATTGACGTTGCTGAACAATCAGAAATAACTTCTTCATTCTCGGTAATCAAACGCATAATCAAATTTGACAAACAATACAAACATTTTATTCTTTAACCCACCCACACGAGAGAACACATCTCCATTTAGATAAGCGATAAATTAATATTTTTACATCGATTGAGCATCAAATGTAAAATTAGACTAGTATCAGATTATTTACCCATGAGAATAGCATATCATAAATTTAACAATAAATTCATTGAACTCATTTGCAATTCCGAGACAATGCCATGTCTGCCTACGATGTCGCTTATTTACCATAATATCTCTATTAATTCCCCACCACAAACTGATATCGATGAAATGACTCACTTTATGTGCTCTTCCTCAAGGAGTTCAACTGAATCATTTTCAAATTAATTAACTCAATTTTAAGCTCAGAAAATTGCCTGAAAGTTTTGAGGTGGGCACTGACAGCTGTCAGGGCTGTCAGTGACGCCCTCTGTCAAAGTGACACTGACAGCTGTCAAATTTAAATCAATATCAGTTAGAAAAGATATTGGTGAAAGAATGTCTTAGGTAGGTAATTAAAAATTAACTGATCCACGAGGAGAGAATAAAAATAAAATGTTTCGGTGGAAAAATATTCACATTAATATCTTTTTATTGGAGCTGACAGATGAGAAATTTCAACATTGATTGTGCCTATAGAAGATTCTAGCTGATGACTCGATAACACCAATAGCTATAATAATGGCAATAAAAGGTGGAAACAAGACGACATCACCGGGTCGCTAAAAAAGAATTATGAAACATTAAGATACTCCCACTCTGCCCAATTATTTCCCCGTCTTGTTTTAACATCTTCTCTCTCTTTAACAATTCTTTTCCTCTTCCTCCTCCGAAGAACCCAGGAATAGAAAACCATGTGGGAAATGATACTTTTTTTGCTTCTCTCGATGGAATCTAATATATATAGAGTAATGGCCACTTTTCCAGCAACGCACAATGTTTTATGTATCTATGGTTGTCCCCCCTTCAGCGTCTTATAACATTTTTTGGACCATAGCGCAAAAAAAGCACTCGATTATAGTCATAAATGTCTCATTATGCCAGACGTACGGGAATAACAGAAATGCCACGCCTCTATTATGCTAATTTGTCCGTGTGTTACATTTACACAGCATTAAAATACATTACGATATATACACTGGCATTTTTTTCGCCTCAATCAAAAGCCAACTTGCAGAATATTGTGTATAGATCCACACACGAAAAAAAAAACATGAAACGTGGGAAGGTGGGAACTCTTGAATGGGGGAGAAGAAGCATTTCCGCTTTACTGGGCAAATGGGTGGATTGTCTGACCAGAGAGTTCTGGCCAACCAAATGACTCCAAATTACCTTTCTCTCTCCTCTGTATCACCGCAATTACGACCATTTCAGCCCGGACAGTCCCTCTCACAGGTGAGCCCCAGTGACGGAAGTTGGAATACATTAGGGAACATCCCTCTCACTTAATTCGCCATCAGTCAACGACATCCACCATTTTTTACACGCTCTCGCCAAAAAAAAGAGAAGAACCTGAAGAGTGCAATTGAAAAGTTTTTTCCAACTGCAAGTGCCTGGTGAAAAATCCATACTTGGGAAAGTCATTTAACCCACTTCGGAAATTGGAGCACAAAACTTTTACAATTCCTCGTCAATATCGCGTGTATACGGTTTTTTTTTTTCTATGATACTTGGTAGTTATTTTCTTGAATTTTAGACAAGAATTTCTACACTTAATAAACCTATAAGGTGACAAACTGGCATTACCTTCTGAATAAAATATATGAAAATTGTAGGGAATCATTTTACAAAAATGGTTAAGTGTTTTTCAGCGGAAGTGGAAGTACGATAGATAATAATTTGTTCCTTAAACATTCAGGGAGCTTTCAGAACATTTTGCGACAATTTTTGAAAATTTCCAATAGATTCTTGGTCAATTTTTGAGCTAAAACATTTTTAGAGCTTTCAAGAAATACCTGAAAGCTTTCAAAGCTTTGGGAAGCTTTTAAATTTAAAAATTGAGAGAGCTTTTTCATGTATTATATTATTGTTGAAAATATCGATGAAAGCTCTTCAAACCTCTCAAAGTGTCGGAATTGCTATATACATACATAAATGAATTAATTTCTCAAGAGCTTTCAGAACGTTTTGCGAGCTTTTCAAAAATTTTAAAGCTTTTGGGTCAATTTGATGAGCTCGAACAATTCAATTTTGATGTTAAAGCTTTCTAAAATTGGGACCTTTTTCAGAAATTTAGAGTCAATTTTTAGCTAAAAAAAATCTACGAAAAATTTATAAAGCTTTTTGATAAATTTTATGAGCTTTAGAGCTGTCTGAAGATAGATATTTGAATGAAGTTTTTAAAAGCTTTTATAGAGGTTCCTTGAGCTTTCTTAAAAGTTGTTAATACGCAAACTAAAATTATTGAGGTGAAAGCTTTCCAAAGCGTCAATTAAAGCTTCCCTTCAAAGTTTTTTAGCTGGGATTCCCATATCCCAGCTTATTTAAGCTTTTTCCTATGCTGCTCAAAGCTTTAGTTTTAAAACAATAAAGATATTCAAAGCTACCTTATCAAAGCTCTTTAAAGCCTCCCATCAAAACTCTATTAAGCTTTCTTCCAAAGCTCTTGAAAGCTTCCATTCAAGCACTGCAAAGCTTCTTATATCAAAGCTTTCTTAATGTTTCATAAAGCTTCCTTTCAAAGCTGTTTTGAGCTTTCTTTCGAAGCTTCAACAATACGTGGAAGTACAGGAAGTAATGTAGGTACATATTTTCACCCCCTTCTTGGTTTGCAAGGGAAGTTCACAAGGAGTAATTTTTCAATGAAAGTTACTTAAGTTTCGCGAGAAGTTTCAAATTCAAAACTTTAAATAAAAAACGATGACGGATTGAATTTTTTACCAATTTTGAATTTTTCTTGCTTTAAAAACAATTTATTTAACATTACCAGTTCTAACCAAAAAACTAAATAAACTGTCTTGAAAAACCGTTAAGATTTGAACTGAAAAATGCAACGGATTTTAACGAATTTAAATTCTCCCTCGCAAATCCTATATTTTTTATCACATCTATAAATCATTTCCAGTTAAAATATTAATGAAAAAAATTAAAGTTTTCCAATATTTCGAGCATTTTAATTCTAAAACAGTCTTATGATGGTCGGAAGTAATAAATTCTTATGTAATCAAATCCACAGTTGAAACACTCAACGCTCCGTTTGTAATGGCTTTTGTATGAAAATTGTCCCCGAAAACTTTTCACGGACATTTTCCAAGCAGAAGCACGTCCATATAATCGCCAGCATTTGTCCACTTAATGAAGTAGTTGTGAGTGGTTTTTGTCTAAGTGAATGAGTGTGATTATATTGTCAAATGTAGCCGGAAGAATGGCGGGCGGTAAGCATATCTCACAACACCAACTATTCAGGTATTGTTCGTGTTATATATTTATTTAATTTCCGAGAAGGAGTTGTACGCTGTCCATTCAATGTTTTATCATATGGTGTGTTGGGAGACTGAGAGTTGTAATAAACGAGGATTTAGGGGAAACTTCCCTGGCAGATAATCCATTATAAATCTCGGGAATTTTTGCAGAAAAACCACCTCCTGTTTTTTTGCCTATTAAACTTTTTTTCTCGAAAGTATTATATAACTTGTGCGCGCCAAGTAATGGATTTTGATTACAAAGTCAGGCTATCCGGCTTTCCTCCTGTCCCTATTTTGATGTTAACACGGTCAAGCAGGAGGAAAGATAAACAGGACAGGAATTTGAATTAATTAAAGAGCTTTGTGGGATCCTGCCAATATCATTCGCGGTTATGAGAATTTCGACTTCTCCGAAACGCTTCATATTCCTTTCTTTTTGCTCTTCTGAGTGGAAATAGTGTTTTTTTGCCAAATGGAACGGCATTTTCGCCGATGAATAGCCACAATTCTGCCCATTCACTCTTAGCTCGCATGGTTTTTCCATCATTCAACAATTTCCCCTGACCAATCCCTTCATGTTGGCAAACATGAAAGAGGATGAACACACAGAACGACAAAGAATTATAATTTCTGTTTACAATGCTTGTGCAAGGGAAATTAATTTGTTCACTCTGGGATACAAGGGTCGTGTATGCCTAATTTGTGTTTTACAAGAAAAGTACGCTCACGTGTACAATTAGTGCCATAGACGTTGGCGCAGACGTTGGGCGAAATTTTAAATATACAAAGAAAAGGGTAATTCACTGATGAAAAACACTGTCTCTTAAATTTTCTCTTAAATTTACAAAGATAAACACGCTGAGAAATTTCTTCAAAAGATCAAAAATTTCTTAAAGAACTTTGTGTAAAAGGTCTGAGCTTTTTACTTTAATTTCGAGTTTCGTTACTTTTTTGTTTAAATTTCTATTGCACTATTGTGAAAGCTTTCAAAGAAAGCTTTTTAAAAAAGCTTTCTATGAAAACTTTTAAAAAAAAGCTTTCTAAGAAAACTTTCTAAAAGAGCTTTCTAAAAAAGCTTTTTAAAGAAACATTCTAGAAAAGCTTTCTAATAAAACTTTCTAGCAAAGCTTTATAAGAAGATTTTCTAAAAAGGCTTTTCTAAAAATCTTTCTAAAAAAGACTTTCTAAGACAGGTTTCTAAAGGCTGTTTAAAACTTTCTATGAAAGCTTCAAGAAAATCTGCAAAAGCTCCTTATAATTTTCAAAATCTTAGCAAGAATTTCAAAAGCTCCAAAAGCTTTTTCATATTCATTTCCATTCTAAATTTGTACATTATCCTCAAGTTCCTTGCTCTTGTGCAAAACCAATAATGCTGTGTTGCCGTTCAATAAAAAGTCATTATTGTCAATTTGCAGTAAATCGCGCGGGTTTAGTTAATTGTGGCCGATAAAATCAATTTAGCAAGATGGATTATCTGCGAAATTTGCGGTTCAGCGAACTCACGGGTTAATTTGTTGATTGGAGCAGCATCAAATCAATTGAATATTTTGCCGTGATTAACGGAAAGAATTGAACAGCGTGAGTAATTGAGATTGAGTTATTTGGATAATTGCCGAAAACAAGCTTCGAAATTTTAACCGAATGGTTTTATACAAAATTTTCTTTGTTTATTTTTCTTTATTTTGTTGTTGGTCAAAAGGAAAATCATCTTTAAAAAATCTCTCTGAATTATTTCATGCAAATTTCAGTATTTAAATAACGTAGAGATTATTTTGGAAAAGTCCAAAGTACATTAGAGAAAACACATGTCCGCTCCTAACGAGAAATGTTATGTCAAACGTATTTAAATATTCACCATATGTAGAATTCACATGAGGATTTTGCGTTTTGTCTGAAGAGTGCAACCTCTCTAAATTATTCCATATATAACATATAGGAGAGAATTTAAAATGGGAGACAATATATATTTCTTTTCTTGTCTCCAGGAGATGGCAACAAAGTGTTGAGGTATAAAATACCAACACTGGGGATGGGGTGAATGACGATGATGACAAGAAGTTGCACTAAAAAGTGTACGTTCTTCGGCATTTATTGTCGTACTGGTGATCGAATAAATAGAGACAAGTTCCAGCATTTCGTGCGAGATGTAAATGTATAACATTTTGAATGGGAAATTGTCTGGGACATGAACATCTGTCAGTGCATAGCAAAAGATGCTGCTCTCATAATACTCTTAGGAGGGAAACATTTTTCGAAAAATCCACCCAGAGTTCCTCTCATACAGACACTATGCGATGTCAGGAAATGATTTCCATCTTCTACCCAGTTTTATGACGACACAAACACGGATGGCTTTCCAATTAAAGAGTATATCGTCTTTTTTGTGTTTTTTGGAGTGTCTCCAAAATTCAAGAAATTTCCCATTCATTCCCCTCGTTGTTAGAATATTATTACACTGAAAGAAACTATTAAGGGGATCAATTAAAAATTAAAAATATTAATTTTGATTAATTGTAAGTCTAAAATTAAATCAGTTTCTGTGTTTTAAACGTTCTTAAAATGTTTTAATCACGATTAAATCCTTTAAACGCGTTTTAATTGTTTTAAATGCGTTAAAATACATCAAACGCGTTAAAATGCTTTAAACGCGTTTGATGTATTTTAACGGGCTTTAAGTGTTTTAATCGCGTTAAAACGTTTTAAACGCGTTAAAATGCTTTAGAAGAGCTTGGGGATATTTTCAATACATATTCCTAAGCGCGAAGCGCTCATTATAAGATCTTAGTGATGATTATTCAATATTCCTTAAGCGCGAAGCGCTCGTTAGAGTTTGCAGATGTTTTTTGTTTTTTAACTTTCAATTTAACATTATAACTGACCAAATTTAAAATTTTTTTACTGTTTTAAAACGTTTTAATCGCATTAAAACACTTTAATCGCTAAAAAAAGCTATAAGCAAGTGAATCATTTCTTAGGTTTCTTTTGGGACAAAGTTCGTTAAATTTACAAAACACTCCAAAAAGTTAGCAAACGATCAAAATATTGATCTCTTGATGATTCAAGAAATTTCTTTCAGTGTAGCATTAGTCACTATTTGGCCTGAATAGGGGACAATTTAGGGACTCTCTGAGGTGAACATTAAAATTTCCAATATCACCCCATCTCGTCACATTGATGGATGACTGCCCAGGTTAAATGCTTCAACCCCTTCACATACCGCCCATTCAATGTGTGTTTTGCGTGAATCGAGCACCGCCATTCATGAGCCACCGCGGAAAAGTATCGTGAGAGTATAAGAATTGAAAGAAAACCGGTAATGGCTTAATAATACTAATGCTCTCTCACACTTTTTTACACACGCAGATTTAAACTTCTATTCTTTATTGCCGAGTTGTTGAACGCAATTTGGAAAACATGTTTTTCTTGTATCAAATGCAACTTGAGAGATGTGTGAAAGATATTGCTTCTATACCAACTGTGAGTGCCTAAGAAAATAGTCTCCCTGAAATCTTCTTGTTTATTCAGACACTCCAATTATCCTTATGAGGAGAGAGACATATAAAATCTTTCTTTTTTTGTGCCCAAAATGACAATAAATCGTAGACCAACAGTTGAGACAACTCACTAGGTGGTGAGTTTCCACCCATTTCCTGAATTCACATTCCACTGTCTTTGCAAATGTTTCTCATTATATTTTTTCTCTCTCTCTGAGTTATCTTAAAGATGGTTAGAGATGCCTCTTGTGATGGTAAACAAAATGAACGAAGGGAAATCATGTTAATCCGACCGGAATCTTCAGTATCATCTAAACATCTCTCAGCCACTCAGTGCAGTTTAGGAAGTTTTGAAACCTCGAATTGACTCACTTGTTCAAAGTTATCTAAACAGAAACATTAGACGTTTTGTCGTTCGGCTGGGCGGCATGTCAAAATGAATCCAATTGCCTCTTTTAACAACTGTGCCCGGAATATTTAACATATAATCCAACAAGACGTTTTTTTCTCCGACACGGAATGCTTTTCATCTGTTGCCCGTATCACCAAAGTGGAAATTAATCTGACTGACTTCAGATAGGGTTTCCAGAAGTGCGTAAAATTTATTCAGGTAATCGAATATTGTTGCCGCAATTCGTATAGACACACAAATCAATATCATTACCAGGCAATTTGGGGTTCACCATAGATTCAGTTACTGATTTTTGTCGCAGAGCGACGGAAAAAGTTTCTGCATTTAGCCAATTATCCGATTGATTGAACATTAAAACGCGAATAACCATTTACTAATGGCCCAGGAAATTTGGCGGTTTATCTGTTTAATTGGATAACAGAGCATTTTCCAACAAGCTGTGGAAATGTTTTCGTTATTGGTTTAGGATTCAATTTGCTTTCAGACTCCTTCAAATCTATATTTTAAATTGTGCTTTTGGATATTTAACTTTACATTAGGATTTCTCGAGAACACATCGACCGATTTGCTTAAAATTTTGATATGTTTTTAAGGACAAAAGAACTAACAAAAAACGTAAGGATATGTCAGAGGGCCGAATTCGTTAAGATCCTGAAACAAGGACTCAAAATTCAGGAAAACTGTCTATAAATAATAAAGTCTTCCTGAATTTTGAGTCCTTGTTTCAGGATCTTAAAGAATTCGGCCCCCTGACATATCCTTACGTTTTTTGTTAGTTCTCTTGTCCTTAAAAACATATCAAAATTTCAAGCAAATCGGTCGATGCGTTCTCGAGAAATCCGAATGTAAAGTTAAATTTGCAGAAACACAATTATGAGTAATTTTTAAAACAATCAAAACCAAATGAAAAGGACTAAAATTTCCTATTAGATTTCCTCTTAAAACTCAATTCAAAAGGTGTTTCAGGACTTTTTTGAAAAACAAAGACAGATAATAAAAAAAGGTTTTTAATTTTCAAAATTATCATTCAAGAAAGTCTAAAGATTAAATAAAAGTCACAAAAAAATCTTATTTATTAAATCTATTCTTCAATTATATTTCCTAGAATCTTAACTTTCAGCCCAAGAAAGTTTCTAGTGCAATATTTCTATTTATTCCTCACAAACATCAAATTGTTTAATGATTCCCTTGAGAGTCCGGAAATGCAAGAATTCTCCATCTCATGCAACTTCTCCGGCACTCCTTGTCATAAATGCTGGAATTGACAATCTTTAATGCAGTGAAGAAGACATTAAATGGCAAGTGCTAATTTTACGATTGAAGCCACCCACCCCCCACCCCCTGTTAGATGGACGTTTATTGAGGAAAACCTCCCCAAATGTGCTCGCACGTCGACTTGGGAGAATTTTCTCTGGCAATTGCAAAGCCTCGAAGGTATAGAGATGGTTGAAATCCAAATGAGGGTAAGTTTTCGGCACATTGAAACCCAAAATGGGATGTAATTCAATAATATTTCAGATGAGAAATAACACTGGGATATTGTTTGGATAAAATTTCTCGTTGTTGGATGTGCCGAAGAAAACACCCCGGGCAATTGGCTGTTTCACATTGAAAATTGCCATGTCCATACCCAAACACATGGCCGGTAAGATTGGAGTGAGATATTATTGATACTCACGCAGTTAAATTTCTTGAATCTTATGATGTTGTGAATTGCAGATGAAGTGGCTGGCTTTCCACACAAACACTTTTATACCGCCTCGTTAGCACTTGGTTGGTTGGTTGAGGCGTTTGTGGATTATGTTGGAGCAAATTGATAGAGAAATTAGCAATTAAAACACTGCCCGTTAACATCTAAAGCACTTGTGACTGGAAAATGCTTCTCCTTCAACTCTTTTTTTCTTCACAACTTCTTTTGCACCAACACTCAATTCACCGAGAACCGTCACTGAGCCACTATCTTGAATTTCCAATTAAAAATGCTTAAAAGTCGACTGTCAACATTTTCTTGTGAGAGCTAATGATCTTCTCTTCTGGCCTCGACACTTTCCCGCGCAAAGTGCTCTCCTTATATCGATTTGCTTATCAAGCCAATGATTCTCTTAGCCAAATTAATGGCAACTCATTAGTCCTCTGTGGCCGACAGAGGCGCGCGGAAAAAAAACCTCGGAAGAAAGATATATAGAGGAATTTTTTCTCTCTCACTCCCAAAATCCCAATTCAATGCACACCCTTATCGATTTTTCTTGTGAAGATTCCGTCTTCTTGATTCTTATCTTGGCACACATTCACCCTAAACGACACCACGTACGTCGCCCTGGATCAATGACTTTCCGCGAAACACTGAACCAAGGAAAATTTGCAGAATTCAATTCCTCATGTACGTGATATGTGCAGTGAGTTTGTTGGGAAAATCTCTTGCTATATATACCGCACTTGCACAAAAACACGAGCGCGCACTTTAGATTCCGGGGCGAGAATCTTAAAGTTTTCCGCCGTTTGCTATTCACAAAAGAGCGGATCTCTTCAACTTTAGAGAGTGTCCCGAAAAAAAAACTACTTTCTATATATGCTCAAGTATCTTAAGATGCTCAAGAGCACGTATTCCGAATCTTGCATGGAAGTATGAACCCTCCTGAGCAACTGTATGTCACTTCAGCACTGGAATTGGATGATAAATGCGATTTCGGATGAGATGATCGTGAGAAAATGCTCATGTCTCGAAGGGATAAACATTTTGCTCAGCCAGACGACCAATAACATCTACCACGTTCGAAAGTCACGACGTTACTGGTCGCTCGGTTGGCATTCATATGGCGAAGAGGTTCGTTCTATACCGCAGCAATGCCAAACACGAAGTCACTTTCCAGTCCCCACTCTTACCCACCTTCCAGCTGCGCACACCATGGCTCGCTGGTCACGAACACCCGTCGAACACCGCCGATGCCAGAATTACTTCCCCGCCTCATTCATAGACGCCGAACAGCTGCTGTTCCCCTCCTCACCGGGCGCACTGGAAGACCGTGGCAGAGGAGAGGCTTCCACTGGAAGGCCCATTGATTTCTCCAGCCGGCCGTAAAACCTCCCGGCGATGCGGACACCTCCACCAGCTGTCCAAGAAGCTGTCTCTCATGCGATGAGGTCGCCAGAGAAATTCTCATAATCCCGCCGGCACGATATCTCTGACTGAGTATTTAAAAGTTAAATTGAATTTTGGCGACAGGATTAGGTGAGAGAGAGCCTCAGAAGTGCATACAAAGAGCTTAAGAGGTGATGATTTTTGGCCAAGCAAAGTGCATGAGGTTGAGGATTATTTCTCTTGAGATGCTTTACTCAGAAATTGATGCTCAGTGACTTGAAGACTTGGGCAATCATTATAACTTTGTGCTGCATATATTATAGTTATCATATATCTTACACTCAATGGTTAAGGCTTAAAGTTTAAATAATGTTTATAGGGATTTTCAAAATCCATATACATACATAGCAATAGCAGTATGAAATTTTTAAAATTTTGCACGATTTTAGTGACAAAATAAGAATGAAACGAATCGTGACAAAGATTACAAGCTTAGTGCAAAAAAACTTACACTTTTTTGCGACGTTTTTCATACTTCACAATTTATAAAATAATTTTCATACTTGAAGAGGATTACCTAAGAGGATTGGAAGATTTTATTAGAAACATTCACACACCGTGAAAAACTATTGTATGATTCGTAGAAACATTTTCATTTTCAAAGAATTTATTTTACGATTTGTAAAACTAAATCAGTTCACCGAAAACATTATGCAGAATTTATAATACTTAACACAAGGGAGAGATATTATGGTTAGAAGTGGTGTACTCTTGAATGAAAGTTTGCAAACGTATTTGGAAGTTGAAGTAGGTATTATATATGAATTAAGTTATTTTTAAGCAATCAATGAGCTTTCAGAACATTTTACGAGCTTTTAGAAAATTTTGAAAGCTCTTTTATAAATTGCCGAAGAACTCCAGCAGAAATTCGAAATCAATAAAAATCAAGGAAAATTGCAAAACATTTGAACAAATTTTATGAAATTTAGAGCTTTTTGAGGATCGTGTCAAGCTTAAAAAATAATTATAGAGCTTCTAGAGATACATATTTCCAAAAGCATTTTAAAGTTCTTGTCATATTTCTTTGCTTC
>CAKKOB020002185.1:0-10228 GCA_918844115.2 Phlebotomus perniciosus
AATTACCATCTTCGTGGGCCCATCGTGTGACACACATTTACATTCACGCATTGGAGACTTTTTCAGAGCATCTGCAATGATGACTTTGAAGAACGCAAAATTTAATACTAAACGACCTTCAAGAGGGTTTAGAAATTGCGGGATAGTTGAAAATTTCAATTTTTTACATTTAGAGTTCTGAAAAATTACTTAGGATCATTTTGGGAAAAAATTCTATAAGGATGGACAGTTGGTAATAAAGACTTTGAATATTAAATAGTTTAAGTCACCTTCAAGCTAAAAACAAGCTTTACTTTTAGCTTATAGCTAGACTTAAGTTTTAAATCAACTCCAAGCTTAAAACCGCTTTAATCTTTAAATCTAATTTAAGCCTTTAAGTCAGCTTCAAACTTAAGCTAGCTTTAAATCAACTCCAAGCTTAAAGCCGCTTAATCCTTAAAATCTAATTTAACCTTTAAGTCAGCTTCAAACTTAAGTTAGCTTAAAGCCGCCTTAAGCTTTAAATCTGATTTAAGCCTTAAGTCAGCTTCAAGATTAAGCCAGCTTTAGGTTTGTTTCAAGCTTAAACCGCCTTGATATTTAATCTAATTTAAGCTTTAAGTAAGCTTCAAACTTAACCGGCTTTAAGTCAGCTTCAAGTTTAAAGCCGCCCTAGGCTTTTTGTTTGATGATTTGTTGAAGGTATTTTGATGATTAATTTTGAAAAATTCTTGATCTTTTAGGAAAACTGACTAAATTACCTTCTCGGTTTACGGATAACATTGAAAATTTTTCAAATTTCTAGACATTCTACAAACTTTTATTTAAATCCTCTTACTCAAAAATAAGTTTAGAGTTTTTACTTAGAGCTTTTTTCTATATCTTCTTCTCTTCTATAAATTTCTTTTACTTTGTAAATCAGTCAGTTAACAAATCCCGATTTATTTTAAAGTGACTCCATAAAATTCAATTAACTGTTAAATTTCTGAATCTCACTTTAAATCAGTGAAACATTCCAGAAATTACGGATAATCTTTCTCGCACATCTCATAACTTTCTGATTGCATTGGCTCATCCCACGCACGCAAATCTTCATTTTTAAACACTCTCAATTTGCAGGTGCTTGAGATCCCAATTACAGTGGATAGTCATTCAGAGAGGCTTAATTTTTTTTATTTTTCTTAAAGCCCATCAATTGCAACTTCTTCATGGCAATTTGGCAATTTTTTCTCCTTTCAATGCGGTTTATTGCCCAAGACTGACCAAAAAGCCACGCGACATCGCGAAGTGCATCAGTCATCGCGAGGCGAGATATTTTGCAACATTTCTGCAGTTCTATTTGTATTGGCGTTAGTCACTGACCGGCCGGGTAACATTGACACATTTCTTGGCTATGGATTGTTGCCTTATTGTGAGAGTGTAAGAAATTGTTGAGAAAAAGGTGAGAGAGTGCGAAAGAGAGAGGTGAAAATGAATGAAATTTTTCTCCCACTATTTGCTCTCCATTTCGCTGTAGCTTTACAATAGAGGCACAATTTGTTGGAACAGGTAGCTAATGGGTCGTTGCAGAAGTAAGGGGAAGATTTAATCTAATTTTTCAAAGTAAAAAGTCTTGGTTTTCCAGAAATCCAATCGGTTTTGGGGAGAAAATTCAAAAAAATTAAACTTTCTTCAACGGTTTTTGACTTTATTAAGTATTTGAAAAGCTCTAGTTACTTATGCAACAACCCGATACCTCCTTTAATTAGCCCATTCATGCATGAATCCTGGCACGAGGATCACCAGGTGTTGCCTCACAGATGACGTGGGTGAGTGCAGGGAATACAATTGAGACGCGAAGGTGTAATTCAATTTTAGGATATGGGGTATAAAATAAAGCCCACCCTCTCTGTACACCCGCGGGATCCCTCCGTGCCCTGAATAACTTAATGTGAAAATTACTTTTGAATTATTTCTGCTATTCCCATGTTGTGTTTCGATGTGTGAGAGTCTGTTAAATATTGAAGCTCTTCTCTCTTTGTCTCTCTCATCGCCTTGGAACGTGTTTCAATTCGATCGGGAAACTTTTGCAGTTTTTCAAATTAAAGCCACTGTCAGTACGCTGTGAGCATTCACACTGTTAACATCTGTCTCTCTTTGCCTTGGTGTGTCCAGGTGGTTCTCACAATTTACTCCCAATCACCAAGAAATCACACAATCAAAAAGTTGTTATGAAATTGATCATTTTCTCATGAGAGTTTAAGGGAAATCTCACCGCGATAATTTCCCCTAACAATATATAGAAAATTGGACAATTTTCTCCTGAGTGTATTGTGAATGTGCAAAAGAGAGTGTTGAGTGCCCGAAAAGTTTGTGTTTAGCAGAAAATCCGCTCAATTACTGGTTGGAAGTTAAAAGAAATCGCGCAAAGTCTTGCTGAGAATAAAAATCCGCAAAATCTTTTTTTCACCAAATATAATTAAACTATTTTATTAATCCACCTCAATCAGAAAATTGTTAAATGTAGTGAGTGGCTTTTATTGTTTATTATTTTATACACATTTACAATCCATTTCCATTTGCTAATGTGTGTTTGAAGTGCAAAAGAGTTCAATTCCATTCATTACAGCGCAAAGTCAGGTGAAATTGTGCGAAGTTTTTCATCTCCCAATACAATTATAATGCGAAACAATATATAAAAAAAGAGAGAAGACGCAAAATAGCAAACAAAAAGAGGCACAACACATAGACAATATAAATAAAATAATTTGGAGTAAAACTAGGCTAAATGGTGCTACCAATATCACTCGGCAACATTCAATAAAATAAATAACAACGACTCGAAAAATATTGTATACCCAGTGAGTAAAGTTTGTTTCCCCTATTCTGCAACTCTTTTTTTGTTCTTGGTGTGTCAAAAGACAAACCATATAAACTCTAAAAGTTCAACATTAACTTCTTATCAACTTCTATATCTGCGTGCTGGAACACTCAGTTAAGAAGGTAAGTTAATTAATTACTTTCCAGGAGAAATTAATTCAATATTAAGCCTTTCACACAAATCAGGTTTAAATTTAAACCTCGAAGAAATATTTCCAAGATTTTGTCCTTAAAACTATTTTCACTTGGGGATTACCTGGGTGGATCGAGTTTCTTTCACTTTCCAGTTAAAAGTGACTCACGGGTTGTTACGAATTTTACGACCCAGTATCAGAATGACAAATTGAGTGTTGAGTTGACACAAAAACTAATTTAAAATATTGTTCCAATAAAATAAAAAGCGGTTAATAGATATTTATGGTACAATAAAAATAAAAGCACTTCTTGCTATGTTTATTTTATAGCAGATAATTTATAGTGAAGTTCAATAGAATAAAATTTTTCTGGGAAGAAAGTTCTGATATAACTGGTTAGAAAAGTTCACCAAAAGCTTAAAAACTTGAAAAATAATTCAAAAAAGCTTTAAAAAGTTTATGCTTCAAGTTTTTTCTTTTAAACTTGCAAACGCTTCAAAAATAGATTCAGAAACTCATGTAATCTTCCAGAAGTTTTACAAATTTAAAAACCCTTTTAACCTAAGATTATATAAAGAACAAAATGTAGTCCCCTTTAATAAAGAACATACCTTTAGCTGAAGGTTAAACCAAAAGCTTTAGGCCAGCTTAAAGTTTAAGTAAGCTTTAAGTTTTAGACGAACTGTGAGTTTTAAGTCAGCTTAAAGCTTTTTATTAAGCTTTAATTAAGTTGAGATTTTTGTCAGCTTAAAGTTTAATACAAAGCTTCAAGCTGACTTTAAGCTCACAATTGAGATAAAACTTAAAGTTTGGCTTAAAGCTTCAGGTTTAACCTTCAGCTCAAGGCGTTCTTCATTAAAACTTTTATTTTTATCTTTTTTTATCTTTAAACTTGCATAAGCTTCGAAAAGAAATTCAGAAACTCAAAGAATCTTCAAGAAGATTTACAAATTTCAAAAAACACTTTTCCTAACATTCTATAAAGAACAAAATGTATCTCTTAATAAAGAACATGTCTTAAGCTGAAGCTTTAAGCCAGGTTAATCTTTAAGCATACTTTAAGTTTTATCACAACTGTGAGCTTTAAGTCAGCTTAAAGCTTTAATTAAGCTAAGACTTGTCAGCTTGAAGCTTAATACAAAGCTTGCTTAAAGATTAAGCTGGCTTAAAGCTTCAGCTTAAGGCGGTCTTTATTAAAACTTAAGAGAATTAAGACTAAGATATAGCATTAAGCTTTAAGTCAACTATTAGGCAAGCTTAAAACCAGCTTCGAGCCTAATACAGCTTCAAAAGCAAAAAGCCAGTCTTAAGCTTTCAGCCAGCTTTGGGGTTTAAGGCAACTTTAAGCTTATTTAAGTAAATTTTATGTTTATTGATTTGTTGAAAGTATTTTGAAGATTAGTGTTGATAGTTTGGATCCGGCTTAGGATTTCTTTAATTCTGTTTAATTTTAAACCTTTCTGGCTTATCGCACTTATCTCAAAATAATGTAAAGAATTTGAATTTTCAACTGAATAACTGCTAAACTTTAGTCTAAAATCAATCCCAAACTTGTACTAATATCCCATTTCGTATCTGAGCCTTTAAATACGAAATCAAGAGGATTAATTGAACACCTTGTCTCCAAAATGCAGGTTACAATCTTCCCAATTTCCCTCAATTAAATCCCATCCTAATGTATCCATGATTACACTTATTTCACAACGAAGATCTCAAACTGATGATTATAAAATTAAAGGAAGGGAGTAATTAGCGGTCTCTCTTTGTATTTAAGAATGCATCCTTGCTGATCGTTATACATCGTTGATCTAAGTGCTTATTGAGTCCTCGGTGGGTGAAGGACAAAAAGCAGCTTTAATTTAATTACATATCATTAGTTTAGAGAGACCGTAGATTAAAATATAGGATAAGGAAAATGATTCCAAGTGCTTCTAAGGAAATTTTCACGATTTAAACATCAGTTCCATGAGTATCCTTACTCTCTTTTCATCCATAAGAATACCTATAGCTTATTTGTTTTCCTATATAACTTTTACCTGTTCAACACTCGCGCTTTCTTTCTCTGTCAAATTATGAGAGACGTAACAAAATTTCGGACTCTGTCAGACACAAAAAGTGAATTTATAATTTTTAATAAGCACTAAATAATGATTAAAAGCAAAAATATAGAAAGTGTAGGAGAGAAAAACCATATTTTTTGCAAATTTGCACCGATGAATCATTCCTCATTTCTTATCACCATTACAGTTTCACAATCTTCCAAGCTGCCTTCACGTGAAAAATCTAATTTACATATTAATTTATTGGAGAGCTCATCATTGTATATGTTCACCATGAAAAACAATAATTGTGTTTTATGAAGAAGAAAAAAAGGGGAGGGTGAAAAATATGTTACAATCACGGTGAAAAACGTCAGCAGAGAAGGAAAAGAGAGGAAAGCGGGCAAGGGAGTAAGAATGGATTTTAACAAAACATTTTAGCAAACAAATTTCACCGTTTCCATAGCAAAATTTATACTGGGTGGTAGAAGTTTAATATTGAAATTCAATAAATTCCCTAAAAAGCCTCAACTGAGGCTCCTTTCGGTGAATATCTCTTGAGTGAATCAGCAAACTCGGTGTGTATTGTGGCGCGGCAGAAAACCTATTTTCTGCCTTAGTTTTTCTAAGAAAAAAAAATACCTTTGCTTAGACGTCCTGCTTGAAAGAAAAAAGTTAATTCACCTTGTGCTGTTTGGTGGGTGAATAAATGAAATTTCAACACCGAGGCGTCCACTTTTCCGTGAACTCCGCGGAATTCCTCCGTGGGAATTCCATATATAGTGGAATATTCTAACACAAAATCTAAAGGAAAAAAGTTTCCACCCTCAAGTCAATCAAACTCATTATTTGCTTATGAAGCCAAATTCGCCAAATTTCACAATTTCGGTTAAATCAGAATGTTGCGGATTTTCTAGTTGAAATTACAGACAAAGGGGGAGATATTATGTAGGAAGGGGTGTACATTTTTTAACTGGAAGTACGTGGAAGTATTTGGAAGTGGAAGTGCTTTGAAATTTTGTTCGATATCTTATAAATCAATTTTACGAGCTTTCAAACATTTTGAAAACATTTTGTTCACTTTGTGAGCTTTAACAGAGCTTTTTGAAATAAGTTTTTAATGGTTTTCAAGAGTTTCATAGAAATTAAAAAGTGAATGTAGAGCTTTTAGTCTTGAAGCTCTAAAAATTAGTCTTAAAGCTCTAAGGAAAATTAAAAAAAAAACATAATTTTATGAGCATAGAGAACTTCGTAAAGCTTTCTATAAGAAAATTCCTTTAGCTTTCAAAAATTGTGAAGCCTTTTAATTTTTTTTAGAGCTTTAGCAATTCCCTGAAAGTTTATTTAGCTTTCAAAAATAGTAAAGCTTTCATGCCAATTTTTGGAGCTTTAGAAATTCATTGTAAGCTTGTTCATATCATTCAAAATTGAAAGCTCGTTTAGCTTTCAAAAACAGTAAAGCTAGATAAATTTGTTAAAAGCTAGATAAATTAGATAAATTTGTTGGAGCTTTAACAATTTCTTGAAAGCTCATTTAGCTTTTAAAAACAGTAAAGCTTACAGGTCAATTTTTGGAGCTTTAAGAAATTTATTAAAAGCTTGTTAAGCTTTCATAAATTGTAGAGCTTTAGATAAATTTGTTGGAGCTTTAACAATTTCTTGAAAGCTCGTTTAGCTTTCAAAAACAGTAAAGCTTTAGATAAATTTGTTGGAGCTTTAGCAATTTTTTGAAAGCTTGTTTAGCTTTTAAAAACAGTAAAGCTTTAGATAAATTTGTTAGAGCTTTAGCAATTTTTTGAAAGCTCGCTTTGCTTTTAAAAACAGTAAAGCTTTAGATAAATTTGTTGGAGCTTTAGCAACTTTTTGAAAGCTCGTTTAGCTTTCAAAAACAGTAAGGGCTTCGACAGACCTTAGCTTAGCGTGAAATATTAGCGGCTAAAACAGGAAATCTAATATTATGTACGGATCGCGCTTAGCCTAAGCACCAGAACAACTTTCTAAGGAATTTCCCTTGCTAAACGTAGGTCTATCGGTGCTCTGAGCCTCGTTTTAGATGCTAAGCCTCCACGCTAAGCGCAGGTCTGCCGAGGCCCTAAAGCATTCAGATCAATTTTAGGGCTTTGAAAATTATTTAAAATCTTGTTTAACTTTAAAGAACTTGAAAGCTTTCAGGTCAGTTTTTGGAGCCTTAGAAATTTCATAAAAACTTTATCAGCTTTCAAAAATCGTAAACATTTCACATAATTTTTTGGAGCTTTATGACTTCTTTAAGCTCTCGTTGAGCCTCTAAAAGTTCTTAAAGTTCTGTGAATGCTAAATATCTCCCCCTTGACTGCATAGTCTGAAAATCTGTTTTGTGGGTGTGCGTATAGGAAAACACCCGGTGAAAATCGATAGAATCCAATCAATTATGCAAAAAAGTGCTCACCAACTTTAAGTGTGTCAACCACGTACGGAAATGACGAGGATTAATTCATTTCGAGTGTACAACAGCTTTCCATTTAGCACTAAGCGCAATGGTGTACTTGCTAAATCAAAAGTGCATTCCCGCACAACAGGAATGTACTTAGAATTCTAAAGGGGTTACAAGAGCCAAGCAGTAAATTTTCTTCCAATTTACAACTAAAGCTGTCTCTATATTTCCTTGGTTCTAAGAAAAGAACATCTTCAAACTGTTGTTTCTATTTTTTTCTTTCTTTTAAAAACATTTTATCGTACTGAAGAATTCCACTTTTGGTTCTTTTTCTATTTTTTTTCTTCTTTTTCGAGGAAGTGAAAATAGCAATAAATTGAGACCGTGACTTTCTCACCTTCAAAAATCATTTTCTTCCACGTTCTTTTCCATTTTAATTATGGTCCAAGAGGTATAAGATAAAAAAAAATAACATGCTCGCTTATAAAAAGAAAACGTTATATACCCAGAATGTGTTCGTGCCTAAAAGAAATACTGAGAGCGTGATGTGGTCATGAAATATCCAACAAATTCATTTTCATTGACCTAATGTTTCACATTATATTCATGTATAGAAAAAAATTGTTATGCATTATATAAAGCACAGCTGATACATGAAAATGATGCAGGAATATCATTTTCCGCAGCCAATGAGAAAAAAGTGGCTAAAGAATTGCGAGAAGAAAGTCAGAATTTCTTTAAGAAAAAGAGTCAATAGATAATTTTTACCTGCGTAATTTGCGCTAAACAGTCTCATTAAGTGGACAATTTAGTGGAAATTGCGTGAATTCTTTTCTCTCTCATTGCCTCTAATAGTTCATTAGAGGCTGTATTAATTAATAGGCCAGCAATTAAGCTAATTCGAGCTTGTATCTATATCTATCTCCCAACAGGTGCACCAAGGAGGCAATTAAAGGGACACTTGAGACCACAAAATCACTTTGGACAGCACTTGGACACGAAGGTGGAGAGAATGAGATGCAATTCCGGATTCCTCAGGTGGCCACCACTTTTAGTCATCATTGGATCATGCTTCTACCTGCTCTTGACATTCAACACAGTGAATTCCAGTGAGTTTTTTTCTTTCTTCTTCTCGTCACTCGCAACACAGCATTTTTCCCTCGACGAGTTTCGTAACATTTCAACTTCAATTTCTCCCCGTTTCTCTCACAATTTATGTAATTTATCAGATATTAAGTTCTAAATAGTTTTTTCCCCATATTAAATTGTTTGTATACGCATTCATGAAGAAAGAGAGACGAAATTACGTTAGAAACTTCAAATCATTCAGATTTTCATAATTAATCTTGGGGGGATTAGGATTGTGAGGGGGAAAATTAGGATAGAGTAAGGGATTTCAAGTTTTTATTAAGGTCTTATCACCTTCAAAAAAAATCTATAAAAATTCTGAAGCCTAGCTTGATAAAAGCTCAATAATTTATTATAGGTGAATTCAAATTATGAAAATAACCTTTAAAATACCTTGATATTATTTTCAAAATAATTTTTTTTTAATTGGTTGGATCTGATTTAAAGCTAGCTTAAAGCTTAAGGTAGCTTAAAATTTAGGGCAATCCTAAAATTAAAGGTCAGTCTAAAGATCAAGGTTGGCCTAAAGATCAAGTCTGGCTTAAAACTCGTCTAAAGCTCAAATCTGGTCTAAAACTGGCCTAAAGCTCCAATCTGGCTTAAATTTGCATAAAACTCAAGTTTGGCTTAAACTTCGCCCAAAGCTGCAATCTGGCTTAAACTCCGCCTAAAGCTTTAATCTGGCTTTAAACTCGCCTTAAACTCAACTCGCCTTAAACCTCGCCTAAAGATAAAGTCTGGCTTAAGCTTCGCCTAAAGATCCAATCTGGGCTTAAACTCCGTCTAAAGCTTTAATCTGGCTTAAAACTTGCCTAAAGCTCCAACTCGCCTGGCTTAAAATTTGTCTAAGCCTACGGGTAGCTAAAGGCTTAAAGCTTAAAACTAGTCTAGCTTAAAACTAAAGTCTAACTTTAGTCTTAATTTTTGTTTCAAAGATTTGAAGCAAATTAAAGTTATTGAAAGTTTTAAAAAATGTTTTAAAAGCTCCTTTAAAAGCAATCCGAAATTTTGCCTTTGTGAATGAGGCATTACCGTAAGTTTAAGCAAATTCTTTCGCATTTTGTGAATGAGTCATAAAGCAACAAAATTTTAAAACATCATATCAAATGTCTGAGACGTCTTTTTGAAAAATTCCCCAAATTCCTCGCCGATGTTATTGGCTTGCGATAATTTATTCCGTGCGAAATTTGCGCATCTCAGCGGTGTTTATGCCGAAAGCGCATTAATATGTTTAATCTGATAGCCAAAGAGCATTATGGATTGAAACATAATTCAGACGCGAATAACAGGGGAGATTTTTGCGGTTCTTAATTGAGATTGCTCGGCGCACATCTCAATGCAGTTTAGCTTTCGCAAATATGCTTGAAAAAACATTTTAGCCGCGTCTGAGATAAAACTCCATAAATTTATATTACGAGTCTCTTAATTTGTGGAAATGGTTTTGTCTGATGTGTTTTCATCAAGACGATTTAGAATGTTTTTCTTTTCTTCTTTTGGCGGTGAAAGAAAAACAGATTAAATGAACGTTCGTGACAGTCAATTTAAAAAATTAACGGCGATAATAAGGAGTTCATTAACCAATTGAACGTAAAGAAAAAACTTTATCACACAAATCGTGCCCTTTGCCAGCTGTTTTCTGTATTATTTATTATCTCATTTTGCTCTTTTACCCCTTA
>CAKKOB020002186.1:0-14771 GCA_918844115.2 Phlebotomus perniciosus
ACAAACTTCAATCTCCCTCCCGTTGCGATACTCCACGTAACAGCCGGATGTAGCAGCTCCTTCGTTCTCAATGTTCACCTTCGTGCAGAAATATGAAATGTTCTGCACTGACAGAGTCCCAGGAGCGGAAGGCAAAAAAAATCACATACGGCAATACAGTTAATAATATAAAATGTCTCTCAACACTGCATGTCATCATTTTTTATATAGTGTTCTTAAGAATGAGAATATAAGGACCTTTATAATGAAAACTCAAGAATGCAGTGAATCTCTAGACGCAGTTGGGTGATTCTTGGTATTATTTATGAAAAAAGCACTTGTTGTGCGTAATTAGCAGAAATCAAGGCTGAAATATTGATCATTTTTTGAATGTTCTAATCTAATCTATAATATTTATTACTTAATTGCTATCGTCCAGTGGATGAACAAATTTCTAAGAAGTACGAGTAGTAAATTATATATATACATATGTGTTTCCCAGTTTTCCCATAAAGATAAGTTTGTCTTATCGTGTATGTCCGAATTCTAATTTTATGAATGGCTTTTTGATCCTGAATTTTCATTAAAATTTATCGGCTTTTATGTTATTTGTGATAATATTGCAATTTTCATGCTAATCGTATGTTTGTCTATTTAATTAAAAAGATATATTGAAATTTGCAAAAAATAGAAGCAGTATTTGCTATGATAGAAACGCAATGATATACGATCTATTCAGCGAAATTTCAAAACTCAATTGAAATTTAAATAAATTTACATGGCGAACAATGTTATTATAATAAAAATTTCATAAAATATTGGTAATGAAATGTAGGGGAGAGAAAGACAAATTGGCGATGCGGTTGAATTGGTTTATTGCCTATACCTACTCCCTATACTAAGAGAACGAAAAGTGTATGAACAACATGATTCGTTATCTAGTAAATTTGCTCCCCTAATAAGAAAAAAATATAGACAAGAATAATCATTTGATCACATGAACATGCGGTTTTTAGGATGCTTTTTAACCCATCTTACTAAATGGATTTTATTCTGATTATTTAGGAAAAATCGTTATTACCTAAATGAAAACTGATTGACCAAAAGATAATATTTTTGGAAAATTTCATTTGGAATTTTATTTTTAGAATTGATTTGGAAGAGGATAAGCCGGCAGCGAACGAAATAAAGTAAATATTTTTATTTTTTGCATTGATTATTGTTTAAATCTACTCTATGGTTTAGATTTTGTCGAACAATCGACCCTATACGACAAAACGCCCCCCAACCGTCCCCTCCAATGATTGGCAGCAGTGGTGCGGCTCACAGGGCAATAATCATTCAATTATAGGTACATTATAGTTCGAAAGATCCACGAATCAATTGACGAGTTCAGTCGAGTAGTGTACATATGTAGGTTGAGCAATGCACACACACGCGTGCTGCTAGAGTGGCTTTGAGTGCTTCCCGGGAGTCTCTGGGAAGTCTTTCGCAAGTTTTAGCTGTGATTCTTACCAGATTCACAGCTTATATGATCGGCGCCAAAATCAAAGTTGCTCCAATCGAACTGAAATTTGGGGGGGGGAGTGTTTTGATACCCCTAGATTCCAAAAAGGGTAGGCGAAAAAAAATTTTCGTGGTTGTCCGGCCGTCCGGCCGTCGTATAACGGGTTATAGCGAGAGAACGGTGAGAGATATCGACTTGCGGTTTTCGGTAAAAGATATATATCGACTGGATGCCAGAGAATGGTGATGTCAAATCCCGCCCCCTACCTTCACATCCGCCATTTTGAAACACCCCAAAATTTTATTTTTTAAATAGCTCGGCCCCTATGGCATGGATCAGTCTCAAATTTTAACACTTTGTAGCTTAGGTCGAGAGCTTTCCAAAGATAGGTCACACTAGATCCCAGCTGTATTAGGACCCTAGATATTAGGGTCCGAAAATTAAATTTTAAATCGACCATATCTCCGGTTCTATCAGTCCGATTTCGTATTATGACCTATTTTTGGAAACGTCTCACAAAATGCTACAACTCTTCCGAACATCAAAACTTTGTCCGACGATCGCTAGGGGCGCTAAAGTCGAAAAATCGATTTTCGATTTCAAATATTTCGAAAACGGCATTATGCAATTTGTTCATACTTTAGTATGTTGTAGCTGACGCCGAGGCCTTTCCAACGATAGGTCACATTAGTCTCTTGAATGACCTTGACCCGAGATATTGAAGGTCAAATTTGGGTTTTCACCGGGCTATATCTTCGTTGTTTATGGACCGATTTCGATCAATTTTTTTTTAAAGACGTATCTCGACGACCGTCATCCATCCCCATAGTCAGATAATATTTTTGGTATGACCGCTAGTGGCGCCCCCATAGTGAAAGTTTGACCCTAATTATCTCGAAAACGGCATTATGCATTTCGTTCATATTTTCCAAAATGGTATTATAATTTTTTGTGGAATAAATAGAACCAGAGTTATGGCAGTTTAAATTTACAACTGAAACTGAATTCGATCCCATTACGAGTTCGCCATAAAAGAATCACAGCTCCCCATAAGTCGGCCTGTATAGAGACTTATCAACGCGTTTTCTTCTATTTTTCCAAACAAGTGGTGAAAATGATTCATATTCACAATAATCCGAATCTTCGCGAATTTCGTGCAAAATTAAATAATAAAAATATTATAATAAAATAAAAGAATTATCAAACATTTTATAGTCTCATTATGATTTCCCTATATTTATGACTCCCCTATATTTAAATGCTAAATTTTTAATACATATACATTCTATATCAATATTTCTCTTTTGCATAATTAGTTCGCTAATCATGTAAAATTATTTTGAAATGATAATAAAATTTATAGTATTTGAGTATTAAATTATTCGTCATTAATTATGCATTTTGGAAAATGTAATGATAGTTTTCGAGGGTAATTTTCTCTATTAAATTCATGGAAATCATCTACTATGCAATTTTGGAATAATATTCTGCTAGAATTAAGTTAATTTCTGATCCGATCCACTGCAGTAAATCCCCGCTTGAGACGCATTAATACACGAGCCACAATGCCAAGAATTCCAACTGCACTTGAGCTACAAAATTGTTCTGCAACTCACCTGCGTGATTGAAGGAATATGTGTACTTCACACACACGTCTCCAGGCGCCAATCTGCATGCAATATGCAGCGGATTGTCCTGATAGTGATCCCACATGTAGTTCGTGTCTGGCACTCTGCTGTTATCTATACTCATGAGAGAAATAGCGCGATTGCATCAGGAGGGTGCACTCAAGAAGGGACTACTGTAGCACTTACTCGTTACCACCAGTGGATGATGGCATGGAATCCCAGTCACTCCATTCAGGTGGTGTTCACATGTGGCATTTATGAAATGACTCTCGCTGTTGAACTGCGGACCCAACCATGTGAAGCGAAAGCAAAATCTCTCATTGGCAGTTACAGTGGCAGATTCTTGCTCTGGAAAGTGCAAAGCAATCACTTAGATACTCATGGCAGATGGTAAGTCGTGATAAGACGCACGAGAATTTACGTAGATAGGAATAGTGAGGCACACTACAGACAGAAATATCACAAGTTGATCCATAATACAAACTATATTCCATGAAGTACAAAGAGAAAATAAGAGGAAGTGAACTTCAATTGTTTTCAGAGAGAAGATATATCACAAATACTGTTCATAATCAGTTGATATACTCTGAACACTTCCAAGAATTCCCCTCTTATCTTATCAAAGGAAATACTTACACCCAGTGTCTGTTTTATCGTACCGTGGAAATCTAATTTGCTCACAATACCCGTCTCAATAATTGATATACAATATATACCTATACAATTCGTATATGCTGTACATTCTATATACCTAAGATACCTAAGCAAAATATATATATATTTTATTGAGTTTTTTTTCGCGGAAACCATCCCCTTATTCTTATATGACCGATAACATTATTCGTTTTTCGCCGCGCACTTATATTTCAAATTCGTATAAAATAAAATGAGCTTTCGATTTGCAGACGTAGAAAAACATATATGTGTAGAAAAATATAAATAATAAATTACCTGGTAAAATATAGGATTTCATTGAATTCGCTATATTATTTTGAATTCAAACATTTTCGCCGCGGTGAAGCGCATTCTGGCGACGAATAGATAAAATATGCGGCATCGCTAGTCACTAGAGGCGCTGGTGGTTCATTGATTAAGGTGGAGAAGGGAAACAAACTGACGTGTCCGAATATCACAGAAAATCCCTGGAAAATCTCAAAATCCCGACAAAATGCATACTTTTCTCACTCGCGGAAACTCCATCCTTGCCTACTCCCTCAGTGTTCTGGCTTGCTTGACGTTCTGCTGCTTCCTATCCACTGTTTTCCTGGACTACCGGACAACAGCCGTCATCAACACCAACAAAGTGATTGTGTGAGTATTTCCGGTATATCCTGACCAGGAAGTTTCAGAAAAAATGCCCTAAGCATAAGGCTTGCAGAAGAAATTTGAATTTTCAGAGAAATTGTGAGGAAAAATCAACCTGGTTGAAACATAACCTAACTTTTGTGCTTTCCAGGAAAAATGTTCCGGACTACAGTTCATCAAGGGAAGTCCGAGATTTGGGGCACCTGACATTCGATCTTCATACGGATCTCACCAATCTGTTCAACTGGAATGTGAAGCAACTGTTCCTGTATCTCACCGCTGAATACAAGACGCCTGAGAATGAGCTGAATCAGGTGGTACTCTGGGACAAGATCATCCTTCGTGGTGAGAACGCTGTGCTGGATTTCTCCAATATGCACACGAAGTACTACTTCTGGGACGATGGAAACGGCCTCAAGGGCCACCAGAATGTCACGCTGACGCTGTCCTGGAACATCATCCCAAATGCTGGCCTCCTGCCCAGCATATTCGCCATCGGGCAGTATTCTTTCAAGTTCCCCCAGACATACACGATGTCGCCGGTCTAGGGCTGTACTTACAGACACTGATATAAATCACAATTCCAAAACAGCGATATAATTTATTGCCAACACGGCCAACATTCAAAATAACATCAAAATTTTGTCTCCTCGTGGAATGTCCGGGAGTGGCTTTACAGGTGCTCAAAATGCTTCCGGAAGATCTTTGGTATTTGTTCAATCATGTCACAGCATAGGGCGCCGCGGCCCTTCTCCCTGAACGCCTCCTCGTTGCAGTGCTTGGCGAGGAGACTGGCTGCGAAGCAGGCCACGAGGGCGGGATTTGCTTCCTGCTTGCAGTTGAGAGCCCAGCAATAGAAAGTGGCCAGAGCGCCGCTCAGCAGATCCCCTTGGCCACCACAGCGTCTTGCTGAGCCGCCAGGAGGCACCTGGTATACCTGATTGGTCACTGTGACGTCATAAATCTTGTCACTCAATCCCTTCTCCAGCACAGTAACATCCTTTCCAATAAACTCCCGCAGCTCCTCAACTGACTTTCTCTCCCCGAACAACCTCCTATACTCCACGGCATTTGGTGTCAGGATTGCTCCACTGAGATCCCGCGCCAAGGAGAAATCCAGTGTCAGGAGATGGAGAGCATCTGCATCCAGAATCACTTTGATCCCATTGTGTCGACAGTGTTTCAACAGAGCTGCCACATTCTCCAGCACTGCGTGCTCTCTGCCCAATCCCGGCCCCACCACCAGGACGTGAAGCCTGTCCAGCCACTTCTCCATCTTTGCCATCGCGTAATGCTCATCCAGCACCGGGTGGACAATCAACTCAGGGCTGTATGATTTAATCACCGTGGCGGCGGATTGGCAGCAGAAGACGTGCACCAGATCAGCGCCAACTCTCAAGGCACTGATGCCGGCGAAATAGGGTGCTCCCGTGTACTCAACGGAACCCCCGACTACGCCAATTCTGCCAGCCTGACCCTTGTGGAGATTTGTCTCGAGTCGTGGCACCACTGCCCTAGCACGCTCCAGCAATTCACCGTCACACATCCCGCTGCGGTGTCTGAGACTCACGGTAACAGCTGGAAAATTCCTCCAGAGTCTTCCGGAAGAGACTTTTGACAACACACCGACGCGCATTTGAAAGTCCAGGGACCTCTGGTGCTCAATAGCAGTACTCCTCATATAAATGGAATCGCCGTCAAGACGCCATAGTAAACTTTTTGTTTACGAGTGAAAATCACGGAAATTTCTGTTTTAATTGTGGTTTTCTTGTGTGAAAATTGTGAAAATGGACAATAAATAATCGATTTAGTGATAAGAAACTATTAAAAGTGTAGAAGAGTGAAATTCAGTCTTGCGAAAGTGAAAATACGGACATTATTTTTCCGATTCTTCCATCTTTGACGCTCGCAATTTCAGCAATGGATTCTCTTGTTTTTCACCTGTAAAAGCTTTCACCTGTGAAGCACCTGTTAAAGTAGTAAGTAACAATAAGAATTCCCATTATTTACACCTACTTCTAAATTGGAAAGGCAATTACCTTGAACTCACCTTAGGACAATATTGCAATTCATAAATGATGGCCCTTCATAAACATTTTAACACGCTTTTTAACTTGTAAAATAGATTGAGCGTTTATTTTGTGATATGATCAATTCCTTAAGACTAGACAACTTCTCATGATGGAAATGTACAATACGTATTGGCAAGTTAAACAATTTGCATTTCTTACGTCCTAAATGATAAGTTTATAGACGGATCCTAGCGTTTCCCGCCGTGGAACTTCTTCCTCTCATCCTCCCACATTCCAATCGCCGTCTGATTGAGGAAGCCCCACTTCCACTTCATATTCGGATTGTCCTCATCACATTGATTCACAAAGATCTTCTTCTCAATCGGATCACCTTCTACACATCGCTCGTAGACTCCCTGTAGGATCCACTGTTTCTCCTGGAAGGTGTATAAAAGGATTAGTTTTTAGGAATAGGCAAGGATAATTTTGTTTGATTGTACTCACCGGATCGTAGCGGAAGTATTGGTTGCCTCCTTGCGTGTGGCAGTGCCAGAGTTGAATTGGGGCATTTCGTTCGCTACTCGAGACATCCCAGCAAAACTCCTCGTGCTTCTGACGCAAATCCTGTCGCCAGGACAGCGCCCACCACTGATTCTTCTGCGGCTGAACGTGATTCATGGCACACGAGAAGAGCCCGAAAATTCCCCCGTTGCCTACATTCAGGGTGTCAACGCAAAGGTGAGGACTTGCTACACTCTGAATGACCCCATTGGCGTAGTCTGGAGGATCCACTGGCGGGTACTTCTTGATCAGATCAAATGCCACTTCCTCCATGAACCACTTGAAGGGTTTGCACTTGAGTCTCTCACGGACGGCTCTCTGTTCAGAGAGATCTCCAGGATCGAGATTCTTGAAGTTCTCAGGACGTCTCTCGTACAAGTATTCCTTGTACTCATCCATCCACACCTCAGCGACTCTCTTGTAGTTCTTGGAGACAAAGTCGACTTTCCTGGGATTGGGACGGGTGTCCATTGGACCTCGGTAGACGTGACCAACACGAGAGCAGGGAATATCATACATTGCGCCTCCACATTGCCAAATCTTGAAACTCAGCTCATATTGCTCGCCACCCCAGATGTCAAGACCAGGATCATAGCCGCCCAGCTCCCAAAAGAATTTGGAACTGATGGCGAAGAGGCCGCCCGCCATCACGGGGCTAGCGAAGGGCTCTGATGGATTGGCCTTGTCTTTGTCCAATAGAGGCAGTCGCTTGTAGTGGAACTGCCAGTCGAAGGCCCCACGGGCTCCCTCATCCTGCGCCCGGTACTCGAAAGTGTCGTGCGCGATGACGTCAATGAACGGACAGGTGCAGACACGGTAGTTTTCAGCGATGGGATCCAGCAGAGGAGGAAGCCAGTTCACATTGGCTTCAGTGTGGGAGTCCAGGAAGACGAGGACGTCACCTGTGGCACGCTTCGCACCTGCCAGACGCGCTCCAATCAATCCCATTCGCTCAGACAGGTGAATGACCTTGACTTTCGGCAATTTGGACTCAACATAGCGATCCAAGGGATCCTTGAGGAAAGTTTTCTCACTCCCATCATCCACGAGGATTATCTCTGCTATTAACTCGGGTGGGGATCGATTGAGGACACTGTAGGCGGTTCTTAGAAGAGTACTCCAGTGTTCCTCATAGAATGGCACGATCACACTCACCGAAGGCAATTCACTGAAGTACTTCTTCTCTTTGCACTTCTTGTGCCGAATGTCAGGCACTGACCGGTTGACGGAGATCTTGTCGCTGAGCAAGGCATTGAATCCATTGGAACGGTACATTGTGTCCTTAAGGTCGTTCTCCTCGACGGGAACCAGGCCAGCGTGCCCGTGTTCTCCAACACCATTTCTCGCGGCATCAGCTTTGATGGCTTCGTAGTCGTGCCAGTCAATCTTTTGGTTTTTCACATTCCTAGGAGGTCCACCGAAGAAGGCTCCATGTCGAGGATGTTCAACGGGCTTTTCTCTCTTAGCTGGCATATTGGCTACTCCATTGAGGGATCTGTAGATGAGGAACGTGACACCAACGACAACAAGGAGGATGAGAACCTTGAGGATTCTTGCAGAGTTCCTTCGCATTCTGCCCAATGTGTGTGTCTGCAATTAGGCAATGAATAGAGATTTTTTTAGCACATATCCCCTGCAATAACGTGGCATTTGTAATCAATCACTGCCTGCTTATCAGTTTCCGGGAACGGAAGCGTCGCACCTGCCGATGGCTTTGTGCTACTTTTCGGGACTTCCAACGCAACACCTGATAAAGTGTTTTCGTATGGAAGTTACTTTGTCCTCCTTCTTTATTTTTTCAAGAAAAGGAAGGAGGAATCACTCCCGACAAGACATAACCTCTCTCTGGGAGAGATCTTCACGCATTCCCTGGCTACGCACTTTATATACTATCTTCCATCCAACTCTTGACCACACAGAGAAGTTTAAAAAGGAAAAGATAAGACAAGAACTTGATTTGCTGAAGGAATAATTCACCTGAGAGTGTAGTGAGGAAAACCATGGAACAGGTGCAAGACAACTTCGTGCTCTCTGGCCACGTTTTAGGATGTTTAATAGCCGTAAAACTACCTTCTCTATGCGTTCTGCTATCACATTTGAAACTAAGATAATGTGTGAATCACAATTTTACGACAATAACACGGTATAATTATTGCTTTTTCGTTGTGTTACGCGGAGGTGAAATGGAATGTTGAGCTACTGTTTTGTTGACAAAACTTCATTTTTCAACACTTGTCAGAGTCAGCTGGTCAAGTTCAAGGAAGTTCATTGATGAGG
The DNA here is from genome assembly GCA_918844115.2 of Phlebotomus perniciosus. Lineage (NCBI taxonomy): Eukaryota > Metazoa > Arthropoda > Insecta > Diptera > Psychodidae > Phlebotomus > Phlebotomus perniciosus. Next base: position 9,270 of record CAKKOB020002186.1, read on the forward strand.
TCACCGGCCGGTTATGTTATTTAAATTGTCGGGAAAAACCAATAAATCAAATTTCTTACCCATCTCCATAGAGACTTATTGGTGTATTTCAAATTTTCAGCATCACTGTCCAGAAAAGTTTTTTTGCCACGTGAATTACTCCGTTTCTTCATCATAATTCCAACAAATCAAACAAACCTCCTCACTGTAAAGTTTTCAGTAACTAATCCATGAAGACCGGAAAATATTGGGTATAAGGCTAGGAAAAATTATCAATTTGAATTAATAAAAAGACACATTGTCGCTTCTTTAGACTGTGATTTATTATACCACCACCTGTCCCAGGCACTTGATTGATTATTCTGATGATAGTTTTTAGCTACCTTAGTCCTCTAATAAAAAGCGCAAGTATCCCATTTTGCTGGCGTGCTGAACGACACTGGCAATTTTTTCATTGGACGCATCTCCACCGGCAGACATGGAAATGTCCCAGAACTCTTTACTCCTTATGTTCTGTTCAAAGTGTTTGGTGAGCTCTTCACACTCCTCCTCCGTGCAATCCATCCACGGTAGGAAATGTGCCGAAATGAATACACCGTAGATGGCAAAGCGGGAAAAGTGCTCGAGGAAAGCCTCAAAGCGATAAACCTTCAATCTTTCGTCATTCTCATCACATCCTAGAATCTCTGTGAGACACTTGAAGAGGGTTGTGTGATAGTAGCGCAGAAGATCCTCCCAGGATTGCTCCCTTGTGGCGGCTGAGGTGTTCATGAAGAGGAAGAAGGACAAATCAAATGCTGGGGATGCATATCTCACCTCCTGGAAGTCAATCATTCTCATATCGACAGGCTTCTCAGCGTCTGTCTCGTCATATCTGAACAGGACGTTATTACGATTGTAATCTCCATGTTGAATCACTGAATAGGGATAATCATCGCGTCGAAGGAGATCTAGAATTTTGGTAGGACAATTGATATATTTTCTACGCAGCATCTCCATCTCCTCCTTCATTTTTCCCACATACACATCCGGTCGTCGATCGAGGAATTCAAATAAACGCACCAGGCCGATCTTGTGCAACACATCATACAGATTTTCCTCTTTGTTCTCATTCTGATAGCACAGAGGCACAATTCCACTAATCAATTCGTTTATTTGAGTCTCATTTGTCAGTCTCATGGCATAAGTGAGTGCATGATACTCCCCGATGGTTTTCAGCATAAAGAACAAGTGATCAAGATCCAATTCTAATCTGGATGTGGGATTCCTAAATCCCATTGGAGATATATTCTCCAGTACGAGAACAGATTCTGGAATGGCACTTAATGACGGAACTTTGCCATAGTAGTCATAAAGGACTTTTGGACACCAATTCTTCCATTCAATTGATGTCTTTCTGCTCTCCAGGAATGTCCCAAAAGTTGGAATGACCTTGCCATAAATGTAAACCTCATTACCGAATTGTGTGAATGATTTGGTAACTGTACGGAAATCTTCAGATCCTTTCATGAGCTTCACAATCAAATCGTGACTTTTCTTTCTGAAAAAGAAAATAATTTAGAGTTGTACAATTTTGGAATGAAAAACTTCCTAAAATAAGATTTATACTCAAGAGTCTTCTGGTGTTGCACAATCATATTTAATTTGAAGATAATTGCCATAAATCCATCGAGTTGAGGCGATGTCGTGGCCTTGCTCTTCACAATTTTGCAATCCCTAAATTCATCGTTATTGGTCAGAATCAGTTGGGTCAGCTCTCCTTCAATAAAGGTCCTTTGTTTCTCAACACTAGACATGACTCCTTTTCAATTAAACTAATTGCTAAACTACTTGATTTTAGATCTACGGAAAAATCCCTGTATTTACACTCTCGAGCTCTGCCCCGCGACTGATAACAAGTGTCACGATTTTATATCATCATCCGCGTTTCAGCAAAGTGTTGCTAGAGGAGAAAATAACACGGTGTCGATAATGCAGACATAAACGCGCAAAATTTCAATTGTCCGCCCACGCAAACTTTAAACGCGATAAAACGCTTATAGTTGTATTGCATGTATTATATGTATATAGAAACAAAAAATAATAGAAAAAATAAAAAGGATGTTCTGATGTTTACATTATTATATCCAGAAAAGGACGGTGGAGGAAAACGAAGCACAGAAAACGAGAAACTATCAATTATTTTAATGAATTGCAAAGGAAAAGCAAAAGAGTCAGCAATTCTGATAAGAAAAAGCTAACAATGATGGCTGATAGCTTTCGCAGGATACTCTGCTAATAGAAGGTTCTATGAAATAGGTACTAGGGCTTAAGAAATTTTTATAATGCCAAAAAAATAATTCATGAGTAATTTTCCTTTGATTTTACATATTTTATGATTATTTTACTATGAAAAATCTTTTTTTTTTTTCATCAAAATCCTTGGATTTTGAAAAGAAGATCTTTAAAATTACCAAAAGGAGAGTCTATTGAAATAGATACTTATCCAAATACAAAACAAGCATTAATCCAATTTCTTTCACACTCCGCTAACCAATATGTCTCTTTCAAACTCGATTACTTACAGGACTTACAGCGTCGGAATCGCTAAGCAGAATTATTAATAGTATCGAGGGGGTTTCGTTTATTTGTTCGTTCGGTCAGACGAGTTTTCTTCGTTTTGGAAGAATTTATTAAGATACCACCATAGTAGAGGATGTTTCTTCCATGCTATGCTTTCACTGACCTTATATGACTTAGGGAAAGACCTGTATTGTTACCCACACCTCCCGACAAGCATATCCTTAATACCCCTGTTACCCTTGTCAGAGTATGTATGACTTTTAAAACAGGTCTGTCCAAGCAGTATTTGAATACCTACTTAACCAAATGAGTCACGAGACCTTATATTATAAATGTCAGTTTAGTTGACAGCGAAAACATTTTCACTGAAGTATATAGTTGAGTGTGAAATTCATTTTTGCAACACTTAACTGACCATCAACTGACACTTAATTGATCGATGTTCGTACCAAAAATTTTCATTGAAAAAAAATCCTTCCTTTCCTTATTATGTATGAAAGATATACGAAATTACAAATTTACACTCGTCAAGGGGGAAGTCTGATCGTGATTGGAAATGTATGTATAATATCACAAAATGATCCAAATCTTCTGAACATAAGAAGTTCTTTCGAAAAGAATATTTTTTCCAGTCACTCGAATATCACATCGTTATTTTAATCTTATCAGAAACACAATTACTCTCTTCCACACAGAAGATGAAGTGTGATATGTATGTATATATATTTCAAATGAAAAAAAAAAAGAAAACACTAACAAGTGAAATAGAATAGGGAATTACTGGCTCTCACACAAATTTTCCCTCATTTTCTTCTCAATTTTGTGGGATTCCACAAGTTTGATGTGTAAAGCACGACAATGGGGTGGCCTCTCCTGGGAGTGAGCAATGTGGAGGAGAGATGAAGAATTTTCGCGTAGAGTGGTTACTCTCAATATATTTATCGTGACATGGAAGAGATTTGACAAAAAAGGGAGGAAAACAAAGATATATTGCGATATATTTTATCAGTACGTGTGTATATTTGTACTTTATGTTCCTGAGGGTTAAATTTTTATAAATGGGGCTGAGGGGGGAGTTTGGGTTGAATTGAGGAGATCGGGAAAGAGGGTGGTAGGATGGATGGATAATTTATGTAAAGACGAAAAAGCAGCTTTTGTACGAGGAATTTACATAACTTTTCCTGGTGTAGCTTAACGCTACTTTCAATTCTCCGTCTAAAATTCAACAATAAACCCCCATCTATGCGGAGTAATTCCCTAAAAAATGTGTGGTGGTGGGATAAGAGTTTTACCAGGGGATGTGGTGGTATAATCTAATTTTTAATAAAACTGCACCCCTTTGTCTCTCTCTTCTTGCTGGGCCCTCAAATAATGTCTCTCCCGATGAAGTGGATGGAACGGAAGACTCATGGTGCTAATTATGAGACGCCTTTTCATTATATTGTTGTCTGGGGTATGTGGAGAGGAAAAATGCTAGCTAGGGTGGACAAAGAGGCCTAACTGGGCAAAAGTGGTCAATCATTGTCGAGTTTTTAGCTTCTGGTACTTGTTTATTAACTTTTCACGTTCACCCTCCCACTTACCAACACCGTACCATCATCCGAGTTTGCCCCGTCATTAACACGAGAATATACTTTGAAGCTTTTTGAAGTCTCATTAATTAGTTGGCACTCACCATATGTGTCCTTTCTCTTCATCTCCATCTCCTCGCACCATTTCTCGTGGTACACATAGCCTAGTGATATCCATGGGTCAACTCAATTTCCCCATCCGTATATATAGTTCTCCTCTCTTCGACGCCAAAGTACCACTTCCTGGTGGGTGGTTGGATGATAAATTGCACGCTCGTTGTAATAAAAATCTGTTACACTTCCACAATTAAAATCATTCACGATGACTTCGTTAGCTGGGCTATATAACAGCAGCATATGTATGCTCAGGCGGCAAAAAAGCTCTCAGCTCTTCTCACACCATCCAAAGAGGTGGACCGTAAAGAGTATAGAGACGAGCTTTTGACTCATTAACGCATCAAAAATTACTGAAGGGCTAAACTCATACAGGGTTGCACAAAATGTAAATATTCTTGCTCTTTATTTTTGACACTGGCCCTTAATTATTCGTTTAAATTTTATTAACGCCCAATGGTATTTTGGAAGCTTTTTATAGACACTGACAACATTCGTGTATTGTTCTAACATGGACATATAATGAGTCTTTTTAATCAAAACGAGATTTTATATGGACAAAGCGGACAAAGTTATGTTTAAGGCCATGATATGAGCATATAAAAGCCAGCCAGTTATGCCAACCCTTTCGATCGTAAAGACATTTAGTTACTTTAGACTTAAATACGCCGTATTAAAAAATTGCCTAATAGAAAATTTGAGCACAACTTGAGCACTAGAAGAATAACTTTATTTCCTCATGACTTTATAATGACTGACTCACTTAAAAATTAACTATGGCTTTTATATTCATTCATTCTAAATGATGGGAAGAGGAAAAATTAAAAATTGCATATAAATCAAAATATTCAACACCGAATACATAATTAACCTTTAATTGCAACATAGGCAATATTTCGGTGCGTATTCTGTGTTGAATATTATTTGTTCTTACTTGTGAAATATGGATAAGAAATGAAAAGTTATTTTGGAGCACAACATGCCCTGGCTTATGTTTTAGCTTTAAAATGTCGTATAGAAAAACGGTTTTCGGGAACTTCTGTTTATAAAATAGATTACACAGGGCTACATTTGTCTACATATAAGCAGCATCCATTTATAAATTATATATACAAGTTGGTTCGTCACTTCTTACTATTAGGGGAAGGCCTTGAGAGATGGCACACAAAAATGATGTCCAAGTTATGTTATTTTTTGTGATTACCACACAAACCGAATCGATTCTCCAACTATGGCAAAAAAATCTCTTACTAACTAAGTTCATAATCTTGCCTCA
>CAKKOB020002187.1:0-14765 GCA_918844115.2 Phlebotomus perniciosus
GGTACATTTTGGAACGAGGTACAATTTGGAACAAGGTACATTTCGGGTCTTAACGGGAGGTTTTCAGAATGCATCCGCGCACAATCATATAAATAATTGTTTTCTCTTTATTTGAATTTTAATTATTTAGCTCTTTATGCACCAGATAAACATAAAACTTCTTAAATTCCAAATTGTACCACGTTCCAAAATGTACCACCCTGCCCTAAGTATCGAGAAAGGGATCAGTTTGAATTTCAATCCAAGGAAAAGTTAATTGTGCATTATAATAGGAACCATGCCCTGATTAAGCTCGTCATACATCTTATCCCGAACAGGTTCCATTGCTACCATAAAAAAACATTAAAACTCCTAAAAAAGAGGTAAGAAATTTCTACGCATATATTAACTCTTTGATATATTTGCCCCTTAACCCTCACCTTTTCCGATTCAGAGCACGTGGTTGATGGATACAAAGAAGCGAGAAAAAAAAATGAGAATGAATGAACAGTTCAAAGAAGGAAAGGGCAGGAAATAGAATATTACTAAGGAGAAAAAAATTAATTGAAATGAAATGCGAGAATTTATGCTTTGGTATCTCTCTTTGTCAATTTTTGAAATTTCATCGAAATGTCCCTTGTAATCTTTTAATGAGGAAAATTAATTATCTCTGACGAGCTTTCTCCAATGTCATCATGCTTGGTCGTGTTCAATTTACCATATCAATGTTGTTTGCTGATCAAGCCAAGAGGAATGGAAAAGGTCTTTCCCAAGGTGTCCATTTTCCATTTCAGCCCACACTCGTTTCCTTTTTGGAGGGAAAAACTCAACGTGTAATATTCTCATGCTTCAATTGAGACGAAATCACTTCCCCAGACAGATGTCACATCATCTTTTTCCCACGTTGAAAATACAGGGAGCACGAGGGACCCGGATTAGACTCGTCGCCACAATTTGCATCTTCGAATCCCCCCGTCGCCCCCACCGCCAAATAAAAAGCTCACCAGGGTGAGTAATTTACGACAATAATTCGATTAGATTGTGCCAAAAACAAATGATGGGTAAAAATTGCGGAGGAAGAATTGCAGGAAATGTGATGGAAGTGATGAGAGTCGACATTAAAGCTCATGCACCGGCGGGAGCTTTAAGACGGAAGGCAGAGGTACAATTGAAGACTGCCGCTCATTTTGCCACCCCCGCACCCAAGACCGCCACCACGTCACTCAGGAATTTCTCGAAGCGAAGTGAAATATTGTGACAATCGAAATACCTCACATGCCACCCCGGGCTTCTATATAAATCATTATCTCCTTATCATATTCCCCCTCACATTCGTTGTGGTGGCACTTTTTTCCAACTCCTCAAGCAAACGCATTAAACTTTTCGCTGTCTGTTTTTTTTCTATCGTCTCTTGTTGCCTTTTTCTCTGTCCGCGAAACTCCCAAGTCAAAGTTCCTCCCGAAGAGCTTCTATCTCAATAGATTAGTGATATATAAAAAAATATTCATAATTTTTCAGGACGGGTTTTACAAAAGTTTTCGAGAAACTCACTTTGAATGTTTGTTTTATGCATGAACTCTGAAGTGGATGTTGAACAAAAGTTTGTGTTTATTCAGGGGTGACACAGAACTGAATGAATGTACCTACCTTACCTATGATTTTACAATCGATGGAGATGCAAGAAAAAGTTAAGTGCGGTAGTGTGTAGTCTTGAATTGGGAAGACAAACAGCATTTTAAGATAGTAGGGGAATTATGATTTTTTTTATTAAATTTTTAGAATTACTTTTCTTAACTCTGTCTTTCCTTAGCTCTTCAAAAATTATTCTAATTTAAAAGCATGGCCAGAGAAAATATCTTTTTACATCATGTTTTACATCAAAAAGAGGATAAATTTTACCTACAAGGAATTAATTCAATCCATCTACTGGATTAATTCTACTTCTCAAAATTTACTTTTATTCCATTATAATGATAAATACATTTGTTTTGAAGTATTTCCATTAAATTTTGCTTCATGTTAATTAACAGTTGTAAAGGAAAATTACTTTTTGAAGAATGACAATAACTAATAAACGTAATAAACTACTGATTTTTCAAGAAAATCATTTATTAATTTTCATTCTCCGCGCGTCTGTTAATAAAATAATGATAATTTTCTGTGCATCGCACAAGCAACTATTGTACAAAACTACAACAAAAGCTTCACCAAGTAACAAAAGCTCATGTATCAAAAATTCCTTTCAACACTGTATTTTCCCACAATTCCAATTCATTTTGATTAAAAATTAAATGTTATTTGCAATTCAAAGGGAAAATAATGTAATTTGCTATTATATATATACACTTGCACGATATTCCAAATCCCCGTTCTGAGATTAAAACTCACAGAAGCTTTTCATCCCGCTGAACGTGGGGGTGAACAATTCAATCTGAAAATGGAGCACAACCCCATAAACTATTTATAAAATTGCATCAGCGTCTTTTGCGCTTTCGGCACAAAAGGTCCTGTCTCCGGGGGTTTGGGGTAACAATTAAATGCCATGAATTGTGCTTTCTCCCCAAAACCAGAGAGGAGGGGGGAGATTTATGAAAAAATTTATTTAATTATTGATTACAACGAATTGGCGGAATAAATAATAAACAAGGGTAGCAAAATGCGCAGTATCGACACTGGAGAATGGGTATTATCGACATTTTAAGAATGGAAAATTTTGCGTTTCTCTCTCTTGGGGCATTTCTCTATTGGAGGAAAGTTTCTGTGCAGAAGGAAAAGTTTCACACTGGAATTTCTGTATGAAATGCTGCCATGAGAGAATTTTTCAGTAATGAAGGAGGTGGGGGAGGGTGAGATTCAGCAGAAGTGGTGGACGATGATGGAAAACGACCAAAAATAAATACAATCTTCTATATAATATTTGAGGGAAGGAAAATGTGCGCACGGGATGGAGGCGATTGAGGAAAAAAGCCCTCGTGGCTGTAATCGATTCAATTGTTGCAAAGTGACAAAGACTTTTAATTGACAGTATATTTGCTAGTTTATACGGCAAATTGAAATTCCATCATACCTATACATATTCTAGTAACACATAGCAAACGAGAACTGGGATGCATTTGGACAATAATGGTGCGAAAATCAATTTCAATTGATCATTATCTTTGGTAAGCTACTAAAATTAATTTACTCGCTCTCACTCTCCGTTCACTCAACTTGGGGATGGACTTTAATAAATCCTTGGCGCGTTCAAATGGAAAGGAGATTTTGAAAAATTCCCCTTAATTGATAAGAAGAAACTTTTCATTTTGGCATGCGAATAGATTAATGCTGACGAGATGGTGTTAAGACATCTTGAATGATTATTTCGCCCCAGCTTATCTCCTTTTACCCCCATATAGAAAACAATTACAATTCATTTCCACTTGCAACTCATTAAGTCAGCTGCGAGAATAAATCACAGAGCTGAAAGTTTCTCTTGCAATTATCTTCCATTTGAGGGTGATGCTCAATGAAATGCATGACAAACAGCAAATAGTTTGTCATGCCCAGAAGTGTGACTCCTCTGGAGACACCGAGTGGTCTCTAAATTAGTGCTGATTGTGGACTCCATTGCACATATCATGTGTGGGTGGGAAATTCTATCCCTGTGGCTGCAGATTGCAAAAGGGCTCGAATATGACACGGAAAAGACGGACCTTCCACCCCCCACGTCACCGCCCACAGACTATTCCACAGAGTGTCACACAAATTGGAGTGTTCTGCCCTCAGCAGAGAAATGTGAGATGTGTGTGATATGAGGAAAAATTTCAACACTCCCCATGCATAAATAATTTCAATGGGACGCACTCCCTTTGCATTAATTTACCACCCACTCAACATCCTATTCCCATCAGGGGAAAATCTACCAGATGTGGGATCGAGCCCTGAATGCAACATTAAAAATTTGGTTTATAATTCAGTTGTTTCATTGTTTGACTAAAAATATTACGAAAAAACAATAATTGAAAACACAATTTTTCTTAGAAACAATTAATTACCTTGAAACAAGCTATTTTTGATGGATTGGATTAATCCATTTGAGGGGGATTGAAAACATTCAGCAAATATTTCCCGCCTATTTTCCCCTATAAATCAATTTAAAAGTGAAAATCTTCGATAAAAGCTCGATGGGAGGGCAAAAGTGAGAAAGTGTGTGTCATGACATCCAAATCAGTCAATTGTTATCAGTCAACTGACATGTGGGAGTTGTGGTTCCTCTGCTAATTCAACTCATGTCGCTGGTGAGAGATTCTAAAAGTTTTCCTGGGCAAGAAAATCACGTCTCTGCATTTATAGTTTCGGCCAGAGCGTCTGACTTTCAGCAAATGACGTAGTATTGAAATCTTGCATTAAGAAAACTTTTCAACTTGTGTACCTGTCTTGTTGGCAGCGCTCATCGGATGTAGCGTCTAATGAAATTTGCACTGTCTTCATGATATTACTCGTGTGACTGGGCATCACAGAAACTTTCCACCCTAAACACAAACACGTCGGAATCTCCCTCGGAGCCCCGCGACAAACTTGCAACACTAGGAAAAAAGAAAGTATGTTTTTCATACTTTTTTCCATACATAGCAGTAAAGTTTTTTCGTTTGATGAAAAATAGTTTAGAAAGTATTAAAATGATGCTTGTAATTAGATCAAAAAGTAAAACTTTTTGAATTCATACATTGAAAAGTATGAAATAGGAATTTTAAACTTGAAAAAGTATGACTAGAAGACTTTAGTGATTATTAGATAAAAGTTTGTTTTCATATTTTCAATGTATGAAACATCTTTTTCAAACTTCTTTATGTTCGTAGATGGTTTTTATACTTTTTTTTAAATAATGATAAAATTTCATTATTTCATAAATCGAAAATGATCCGCTGAATATATGAGAAACAAACCTTCTTTTTACTAGTGTCGAGAGATGATACGAATGCTGTATGTGTGTGTAGCAAAATAATGGAATGTACAAAGTTGATAGGAGGGAGAAAAGTGTGAAAACTTTTTAAATATAAGAACCGTCTGTTTGACGCATCACCGTGATTTCCAAGCGAGAGGAACACAAACATGTCTCACCGACACGTTATTTGGGGGATTCTGGTGAGTGAATAGAGCAAAATCATGATATACTGACTTAACTTTTCTTGCTTTGCAATTGAACTTCTCATAGACTCGTGTTCTGGCGGGATCTCGCGCCGACAAAACTTTCTACACCCAGACTTATTGATGAAATTTCAGCCCCAGAAAAATTTACTACTGGTTAAATGTGGAGAAATTCAATAAAAACAACATTAGCTCAACAACGTAAAATGTTAGATTGTGGGCAAAGAAAATGACACACCAAAGTTATTTTAGCTTCAATTTTCATGTCCAAAAAATTTCCCTCGACAGACAAAAGGGATGAAGAGAATGCTCATGAGGCTGAAAATGTGAGGAATTTCGAGGGGGGTGGAAAACTCCCACGAGTCCACCTGGAAAAACTTTGCATAACTGAAAAGATGTTTCAAAGTCCCGGGACTAGTCCACCAGAGACCCAAAAAGCAATTACGAGAGAAAATTCCCCGGGACACCAATAGCATTATTCTCATGCTGGTGAGGAGTCATTTCTCAAATATGCACGAGCACAAATATTCATTTAAGCCTTTATGGCATATTTGATGGGGTATCATTTGACATTTTTATCAAATAGATTGAATGACATGTGAACACAAAAAAGTGCCATTTATCTGAAAGAGGGCGGAAAGCATGAAAAATATGGAAAAAGATGCAAAGATGTTGTGTGAAAAATCTTCCTCTGTTGGCATGTTGCCGATCATTATTGCCATTTATTTATAATGAATCCCTCTAATGCATGCTCACATTTTTCTCAATTGTCTCCTACATAGAGCGATATGTTAGACATTCACGCCAAGTTGATATACCAAAAAGCACCGAGGGGTGTGGTTTATTTAATAATAGATATTTACTTGAAATATATGCAAAAATATACATGGAAAGTTATGGAAATGAGGGCCACACATCTAAATTTGGCTAACTTTTCTGCACACACGCACTTTTTTACCGCACTCTCCCCAAATTGGGGGGAGCGAATGCAAAAAGGGCAAATAGATAGCGATGGTTTGTGAATTTTACACACATCCACCAGCCAGAAAATCCCTTAACACCCCATTTTGTGAATTGTTAAGCAGAGTACGGTGTTGAGGATTCATTCAACTTTTTATCGCCGGTGAAACTCATACGGTGGTCCTGCCTGCCTTTTTTCCTCAGCCCCTCAAATCTCCCCCAAAGGCTCGTCAATGTTTACCTATAGAATGGAGCTTCGATTGAAGAGTCACCTCAGACCATACCTGCAGAGGCCATTCCTATATAGAAAACATCCCCATACAATTTAGTCTAGCAAACACATGTCAGCATGAGGCGAAATATTTCGCATATCCAGCACTTCACAAAGCAAAGCAGTTTGGTAGCTTCAGCAATCTATTAATTCACTCATAAGACATTATAACAAATAAAAAAAAACACTTAGAACAATCTTTTAGATAAATTTTTACTTAAATTTTAAAAACATTTAAAAGCTCTAAAAATTATTAAGCTTTTGGGTTAAATTTTTCAAGTTCCAGTTGTTTCGGGCTTCTTATTAAACGTTAGGAAGCTTTCATAGAAAATGTGAAAGTCGTAAGATTATTAATTGTTTAACTTGCATAATCTTTTAACTTTGCAGAATGAGTTTTACATATTAAACTCACTCAAATAAACTCATTTAGTGAATCATTCATCAATAGACATATTTAATATTTAAAAATTCTCCTCATTTATATAATTACGCATTTAAATCTCAATTCAATCAATTATAAATTCGCTCATAACATCCCACATCTTTCATAACTCCTTTGGCAATTAATATCACTCAAAGAGTATGATTCCAGCCACCCCATTAGTTTTTAACGCAATTAATTAAACATGGAGAAAACCACCACGAAAATTCCGCGACTTTATCGCTAAATAGTCGTAAATTTGAGTGAGAGGCGAATTAAACTTGCAAAGTGAAAATTGCTTATGGTGTATAATCCGGGATAGTTTCAGCTTTAGATGTTACTAATAAAATTAATTATTCAGAGTGTAGGTTGAAGAGCTATTAGTGAGAAAATGTTCCTTAAAATATTCGGTGAATTTGCTTTCAAAAATGCTCTCTTAAAGGGGCAAAAGAAGTCAGTGATTTGAGCTAACTATAAGGAATCCCCGCAATATATAAAAGATCGGACAGTTTTGATGGGGAATTGTGTCAAACTTACTGATTTATGTCTCGAAAATAAACGTTCGACGTGGTGCTTTTTTGCACGTCGGCATCCCTCAGCATAGATGTTTTATGTTGCTGCCTGGAAGGCACATTCCCCACCAGCAGTGGTGAAGACTAAAAAACCATAAAGTGATTTCATATATTTCAAATGGCCACCCCGTAAATTGGCACTGGGAGAATTGGCGATTTTATACGCCACTAATGGTCATCACCCAGTTTGTTTTGTGGGGTGAGAATGTGCCCTCTGGATGGAACGAGAAATTATGGTTACTTGTAGCTATTTCAATTAAATATCCTCAGGGTGGTAACGTTGAAATTATTTATTGCCATGAGAGTTGCTAGAACTCGCGACAACCTTAAGTAATTCTATCGAAATTCTTATTTATGTAAATCCCAAGAATAAAAGCTCTTCCGCAAGAAACAATTGGGAAACTAAAGAATTGAGTTACATTTCTCTCTCTCTCTAAAAAAAAAGCTCTCCTTCCTCAACAGATTCCTCTCGTCTCGAATTCATACAAATAAGCCCTCAATTGGGGGACTATTTTCCCGAGAAAGTCACAACAAATAAAATTGTTGAGAGACGGAACAATGGATGTTCAATGGATGGAATGCTAAATTTCACGCAGAGTGAAATTCGCAGAGACAGAGGGGTTGATGGAGTAAAACAAATAAAAGAGAAATGGAAAAGTTCTGCCAAACTTTTAATTAATTAGCTTTCTTCTCCCACCATCATGTCATACTCAATTTTCCAACACTGACTTCCATTCAAATAAATATCGCGCATATTTATGTTTGCGGGGTGAAAAATTTATGAGCTTTCTGTCACTCTTTATCAGACATTGAAAATTTTCTCCTTGGAGAAAATGAATCTCTTGGCAAGCAACGCAAGCAATCATTGAACCAAAACCGTAACATCTTAAATCCTTCTATCTTGAATTGCATTTTATGGCGAATAAGACTTCCACGAACTGAGATTTTCCATTCAATTGATGTTTGGGATTATCCGCTGAATTAAAATCAGCACCACGATTGCACCGCATCAACAAATGACTTCTTGTTAAAATAGAGTGATTTTCCATGGGAGCAATTAATTCATAGGAGGATCAAAAATGAGTGTTATTCAACCTCAAAACTATGGGCGGCACACATGGGTATAGATATGGAAGGTGGGGCCACTTCCTATCATAACTTTAACGACTCAGATGCAGAAGAGGTTGTAAACGTGACTCCATTAGCACCATCACGAGGCTCACATAAATCACAGTGGAGATTGCAAATGCTGTAAACAGCTAATAAAAGCAATTGTGCGAGAAACATCTTATTGTTGCCTTTATTCATACTCAATAACACATTGATATTAATCATCTCAATTATCTCCTCGCAAAAAGGTGTGTCGGGTGAATCGTTTCCAAATTAACAGGCACGTGTCTCGAAAATCAAGATAATTATTACCATATTGCATTTATAAGCTTTTAAAATATTTTAAAGATTTCGTAGAAGGTGTTAGTATGGAAAAATACATATAATTTGATGAGATGAAAGTTCTTAAAAAGCTAAAGTACCAGAAGTTGTAGGAAGCAACTTTTATACAAAATACCAAAATATGAAAGTTCCGGAAGTTCTGAAAATTGTGTTTACACTTTATTCACTCTAATTCCTCCATATTGAGATATGTCTTCTACCAACATATTAGGGATTACAGGTATTCTATTCTATTTTTTCATGTATTTAATTTCCATTTATTTTACTATCACATTTGGATCTCTAGTTTTGCATCACGCAGTGTTTTACATCAAAAGCTCGAGCTCAATTGTAAGTTGACCAGAAGATCAAACCAAAAGCTGCCAGACCAATTTAGGCCCTCCCACCCCTTCCACACTCACTAGAATTATGTAGATTTCTATGCAATAATTTCCCACTCAAATAATAATAATTCGAGCGAGAAAACAAGCACTATTAAGGTATCAAATTAAAAGTTGAAACTTTTTAAACTATAATATTTCTATATTTAACCCGCACTTGAACTAAGCCCACATATGCTTTTTCACATGTTTACAAAGTTGTTTATAAAGCTGAAAAACAATACAAATTTATTCAAACAATACAGATTTTTGTGCGAGTGGAATTGAAACGAAAATCCTTTAAATTAACGCATTTACATGCATTGCGGAGAGAATATTCAATCCCCGGAAAAATCCATATACAAAAAAGTTATGAGAACGGACAGTTTGTTTGACGGAGCATTTTTTAAAAATTTTGTTATTTAAAAAATGCCCCAATTGAATACTAATTTGAATTTTGTGCTTTTTTTTAACTCCATCCACTCTTAGATTTTAATACATATACAAATATTTACATTCGCAATCAAAGCAGAGTTATTTTGCAGATTTGGTATTTCTTCGCATAATGAATGTATCGGAAAGCTTCTGGAATGGCCTTTCAAAAAGAAGAGTATTCACTACAGCCAGGATGTACGTGATTGCACAAACAGCCAAGAAGAAAATAGCCTGGTATCATAAAACAAAAGTATTTATAAAGATGGAAATTATTTCCTTCACAAAAAAACCCACCTGTTCTATAATATCCACCTGAACGCCCTTCTCTTTGGCTCCTGCCAGGAAGAAGATCACCAGAGGATTTACCAGGTACGCGGTGTAAGTCAATTTTTGGGTGTGCTGGAATGCCGAATGGCTGAAAATGGCGTTGAACCAGCCACCATAACCGAGATGACAGAGGATGATGGCCACACCAGTGCAAATGCCCATCGCAACTCGTCCACTCGTCAGAATGATTGAGCACGCCCAGCTGGGCAAATCCTTCCAATATGTCACAGTGAAGGAGCCTGGCAAGAGAAATGCAATGCTCGCCCACGCGAAATACACGAAACTCTGCCAAAAAGATAAATAAATTGATTACGGGAAATGTTTTCTAATATGGAGAATTTTTTTTGTTTAAAAAGAATCAAAGGCAGAAATATTTATAACTGATAGGGGAAAGTGGGGCAATTGGACAATTTAGATTTTTAAAAGAATGTTTTGAACATCTTATTTAATTATTGGCGGTTTTTGTTTATTAAATTTAAATATTTAAATATATTTAGTTTAAAAACATAATTAGGTATGTAACATTATTTTGTGCCTGTCCTCATCGGCCTTACTTTCCCTTAACTTGATATTCGATCAATAAATTTTTCAAACACTCAATGCATTTCATTGCTGAAATATGTATGTACTGAATATTTCTTAACCTTTGCAGAATATGTTTCTAAAATGTTTTTTTGCTACATTACCTTCTTCACTTTGATGTCGTTCTTGGCAATTTTCCTCATGAGATACCCGGCAAAGGCTCCCGAAATGTAGGGATTCATTCGGCACCAGAACTTGTTGTAGACGAGATTGAGTGTCCCGAACATTGCGTCAAAACTAATGAAAATTAAGTTGAAAGTTAATGAGAAATTTAAATGAGATTCCCCAATAAAGTTTGCATGTCTCCGCTGAATAACTCACCGGAATGTGAAATTGTTCGCGTAGTGAGTATAAAAACTCAATGGGATTAATATTGCCGCCACAACGATGAACGTCAATTTCCCCAAGGATTTTGACTTCACGAAGACGAAGAGGAGCAACAGGAAGACGATGAAATATTGGAAATCACATGCCAAATACCATGTCCAACCTCCTGTGAATTGCAAATGCGGGAGATAAGGAAGCACTTGACAATTCTTCAATTCCCCAACTCACCACATATCATATTCATGTCCAGGAAGTTCTGAATGTAGAGCAAATTGTACCACCAGGTGCTGGGGGATTTTTCAATATCGCACAGGGAAATTATGGGAGTTTCCCAAGCAGAAAGAATGGATAGAATATAGTTTTACAATGAAAATTTACTCAAGAGGTTTTATGCATCCCAAGAAACACAAGGTTGCCTTATTGAGAATTGGTAGTAAATTTTACGTTAAAGCAAAGTGAGTGAAGTTACGTTATTGTCACGGTAAGTTTATGTAAATAATATAGCCAGAACTATGATAAAATTTATCTTATCATTTACGTCAAAATTACGTAAAATAAACCTCAAAATTACTATAAATTTAAAGTAACTTATAGTATGTTTTGTCATCACATCCAACCTATTATAAGTTACGTATGACTTGAAACTGTTTCTTGGGATGACAATTTGAACTTGATTAGAATAATTG
This sequence comes from Phlebotomus perniciosus, assembly GCA_918844115.2. Lineage (NCBI taxonomy): Eukaryota > Metazoa > Arthropoda > Insecta > Diptera > Psychodidae > Phlebotomus > Phlebotomus perniciosus. Next base: position 11,499 of record CAKKOB020002187.1, read on the forward strand.
GATGGATACCTTTCGCACTGGAAGTCTCTTGTTTCGCTGATGTGAAAGCTCGAGTATGTTTGCATAAATTGATTTACCGTCTCAGTTTGCAGAATTATGGCCAAGAGGGCTGGTGTAAGGCGGATGTATCGATGAAAGACATGCTTGCCAAAAAGTGCCACATTCGCCCCAAAGCTGTTGCCCTGGATCTCATTCTGTAGCTCAATGTTGCCTAAGAAATTGTACACCAGCAGAAATCCGCTGTATGAGAGGGAGAGGAAGAGAACTTGAATAGAAGATGCAATTAGGGATCAAAATACACTTGGGCAAGTACCTCAAAGCAAAGAACACATCCACATAAATCACAGCTGCCCAAATCACTTGAAAGAGTAAACCCTGAGAGTTGGCCAGGAAGAGTGACGCTGACTCGCTGTAATGGAGGCCATAGTACATGATGTGGAAGGACACAATCCACAGACACACAATGGATCGGACACCAGCAATGGCAGAGATGGAGTTTGGCGTCGATGTCCGGAAAATGTAGCTCATGTTATGTCTGAAAGCGAAACAGTCGAGAAATCGTGCTGCAGAGCTTTTCTTCTCATTCCCATTGCAATCTGATTGAGCGCTACCACATAATCCCTGAATTAGCATCAGTGCCACGATTACACCACAAAGTACACTGCAAGAAAGTCATTCATTAGATGGAAAATCCTCGAGCTTTTTACTGCAAGTCACGGAGTTACATGAGACCAATGAATTCTGGGCGGAGAAGGAAGTACCAGGTCACAGAGGGTTTCTTGATCCCTAAAACTTCTGGCTCAATGTGGTAGGTGGCAAAAGCGTTTACGGGCTCTGCTTGGGTGTAGGATTTAGCTGCCTTGATGAGATCATCATTGTTGCAAGATACAGGTACGCAGACACCCAAATGCAAAAGGGGCTAAAAATCAGATTTTACGTTAAAATTTAAACGTGAGAGCTTTCGGAAGTGGAATGGAAATGCTGAGTCAAGTAATTTTGAAAGCCTCCAAGAAAGATCAGGAGGTTTGAGAAGTTCTTCCAGAGCCTTAAATTTCTTTTAAGAGCTTTTGAAAACTTTCAGGAGCTTTAAAGGAAACTCCAAAAATTTAGAAAATGTAAGCTTCATTAGCTGAAAGCTTTCTAAAATTATTGAATTCTAAAATTCTATGAAAAAGTCTGCAGAAATTTACAAGCTACTTAAAAAAGTCTGGAAAATTTATAAAGCTTTCGGATATTTTTTTAAAGCTTTGAAAGTTCTCGCTAAGCTTTTCAAAATTCTGGAAAGCTTTTGTAAATTTTCTTAAAGCTTTAGAAACATTTCTTAGAAAGCTTTTTCTAGAAACCTTTCCTAAAAGCGTTAGAAGGTTTTCTTAGAAAGCTCTATTAAACTTTCTTAATAGCTCTAAAAAGCTTTCTGAAAAACTTCTTGAACGCTTTCTATAAAACTTTTAGAAAGCTTTCTGAAAGACTTCTTGAAAGATTTCCAGTGTCACTTATTTGAAAGTTCTACAATCAATTCTTAGAAAGCTAATAGAAAATAAAACTTTTAGGATGAAAGTTCATGAAAGCTTTCGAATTATAGCTTTAGAGAGCTTTCCTATAAAAAGTGGAAGTGTTGAAAGTGGTGTACGTCTTTTTGACCATAATATCTCCCCCTTGCAAAATGTTTTGGAAATATCTTAAGGACTTGAAGCGAACTTCAAGAAGCTCTAAAGCCCTTAAAATTTATCCAAAAGCTTTAAAGAATTTAAAAAGCTCGTTAAATGTTCTAGACGGTCTTTGAATGGCTTAAAAATAACTTAATTCGGTTATAATTATCACTTCCACTTTCAAACACAATCGCAAACTTTCATTTAAGAATAGGTATCTCCCCCTTGGAATAAGCGAATAATACACGCATGGAGACGCCTGGTAAAAGTTCTCTGATTCAAAGTATATATTTATGGCTTGTATATTTTCGATAGAAAAATATTTAATAATAATTTCCTGAAGTATTTTAACGTGAAGGTGTAAATTGGGGAAATACCAAATTTCAATAAATGTTTGAATAGGTGTCAATAATAAAGAGTTGACCTCACTCACTTTAACATTGAACTTTGCATCAATCTGCAAAACTGTGCTGATGTTCAGGTAAATCACGCGGTAGTCAACGGGAAATGGAGCTTTAGCATAGATTAACGCGTCAGTTGAGGGAGCATCTGTAAGGGTCAAGTCAATGGGGTCAGATATAGAGTTGCACATCTTTCGTGAGCCCAACCAGAAGTTGCTGCCCCAGATGTAGGCTTCAGGAGCAGCAGCTGATGCATCCAGAACTGGAAGGAGATAAATCTGTCGTTGGTTTCAGATATCCCATGATGCTTTAGGAGGGAAAATCATGTCTAGAATTGACTTAGGAACTTCGAAAAATCTTCACTCTCGCCCTTAAATATATTTATTCATGAAGATTTCAACTCGACCCAAAGTCAAGAGGCACTCTGGAGAGCTTTTGCGAAAGCATCAGTATGTGTGTGTGTGGAATTTCTCTTTTCAATTTTCCCAGAAAGCTCCGGAAAGCACATGAGAATCCCCAGTGCAAAACAATGTTGTTGAATTATTCAAAAATGACTCTCTTGGGTGCGTTGCTGGTCAATCGAAGAGGAATTAATGGCCACCCATTCAAGTGGGGAAGCACATAAATTAATTCACCTCCCATTCATGGCTGCCCATAAGCTGTGAATTCAATGGGTTTTCCATCCTGCCAGCTCACCTTTTAGGGCCCACAATTCCTCCGCATTCACTCCCTGAAAAAGTTCTTTAAGTTCTTTTTCGCACACTCCCTTCTGCTCTTCCTGCAGAGTTGCATTGAGTATTCCATAGAGGATAGAAGAGTGAATTAGATTTACTCTAAACTCTACACTCTTTACTGTTTGGATCTCTTGGAGATTCTCAGGGATTTTTGCACTTTCCAGCACTGTCAGTGAAACTAGAAAAATCACTCGCGAGAGGAACATCTTCACATCCGCGGGAGATGCTTAACTGAAGACTCAATCCAATGAAAGATCACCAAAGACTGGGCCTCAATTGCACTGGAACTATATGGTAAAGCGCGAGATTAGATCTAATGCTTATCCAACTTATGGAAAATTTGATTGTTTTAGGTGGACTCGAGATTTGAATGAGTAAACCCTCGATTATAAAGAGGAGAAGCAGTAAAGCTCGTCAAGATACCAAAAGTGCACAGAAGACTCTTTTATGGACAATTCTTGGGAAAAATCATAAAAAATATAT
>CAKKOB020002188.1:0-14761 GCA_918844115.2 Phlebotomus perniciosus
CTCCCCCTTGTCTGAAAATATGCTTTTGATACTTTTGGAAGTTGATGAGAAAATCCTTTCGAGCGCAGAAAGGCGCGCGGAATTCGCGAGATTGAAGACTGACGCATGTGAATCTAATTATCCTGTCATGTCATAAACATTTCTTTTGACCACTTTCACTCTCTCGCCAATCTCACTCAGACACACCCCCGTAATTAATTTAAAACTTAATTAGCGTTTTCATTCACAAAAGTAATTTTCTTTCCACCCAAAACTGTCCCTCCGTCCGCTACAAAAGAAGGGAGAAAAGTGTATAAAAGATTACCACAGTATTTTTCCACACGACAACGGTTTTCCTTTTTCTTTTTTTTACTTTTTATTCCTGTCACCTTTTTAGTCGCTTCGATCCACCCACTCCATCTTTGTCATCGTCGGAATGTGGCTGTATAGCAAAAAAGCATTGCGAACTTTCATAATAATCCATATAGATATTAAACTTAATGACCAAGGGGTGGATAAGTCTGCAATTTGGTGACGATTTGCCGAGTTTTAGGCGATTTTTGTCTATTTTTAGTTAAGTTTTGGTGGTAATTTGTATAATTATTTAAAGAAAAATCAAACTTATATTTATCTTTTGGGTATAAGAATTCAATTTGCTTGATGACCCCTCTTGGGCCATTAATGTAACTTTAATTGAAGGTTTGCCCGTCTTTCTCAAATAAAATCATGGTGTGTCCTAAATTAGCTTCTTTGATCCTATTTTGGCTATTTGTTAACACTTAAGTTTACCCAAATCCATATACTCATGATTCTCATGATATTTTAGTAAAATTTGCAACGATTTGTTAGTTTTTACATAAAGTTAACAATATTGCCTAATTTTAGGCAATTTTTCCTATACCTACATGATTTTCAAAATTCTTCTTTTATAATCAATTTTTTCTATTTAATACAAATCCTACAAATCAATTATTTTTTAATTTTTTTTATTATAATTAAAACGAGAAAATCAGAAAATAATATAAAATATGCCTAATTTTAGGCTAACTATTAAAAATTAAGAAGGTGTGAAAAAAGTTTCATAAGACAAAAATGAGCTTTGCATTCTATTAAAAATTGTTATATTGGAATATTCGAGGGAAAAGAAGGAAAATTGCCTAGTTCCTGGCAAATTGTTTAGAATTTGCCTAATTATAGCAAATTTAGAGTAAATTTGACAATTTTTCCAACAAAATCGATCTTTAATCAATGCGAAAGAAAATTTCTAAGATATTCTAGCAAAATTGCATTCATTCAACGATTTTACCCAGTGTTTTTCATAAATAATTTTCAAATTTTTAATAAAATTTTAGTTATTTTGCTATTTTTCATGTAAATTTTTGAAAATGCTTTAAAATTACCTACGAAAATATTAAAATTTCAACAAATAATAAATAATTCTCAAAATTGAAACATTCGTCGTATTAAAAATTTAAAAGGTTTATAAAAATTAATCTAAAATTAGGCAAATTGCAGGCTTTACTTTCCAATTTGCCTAATTCCAGGCAGTTTGAAAGACCAATCTTACTTAAGATTACTTCTTGTGATTAAAAAGATAACTTAAAGATTATTTCTCACTTTCTCTCAGTACTCCAACTAACCACATGTGATAAATATGGTGGTGCTTGATTTGAAATTTCTCTCCTGCAATATTTCCTTCCTCTTCAGTGAATTAAATTGTTGGTTTTCTGCACTCAATGGAGTGGGTGAGCTCCCTTCTGCTTTATTAGATTCTCCATGCAGAAAAGAAGAGAAATGGTGAAAGAGGAGCCCCAGAGTTTCCAATTGGAATGCTGCTTTTTTTTTCCCCTCCTTTGGCACATATCTTTCCATTTGAACAGAAATACACTTTTGTCCATTGATTTTCTGATTTTTCCCTCTCTTGCCGAGTTTTGCAATTTCATTATTGTTTGTGAAACAATCACTAACTTATGTCTTGTTGCTGCAATGAATTGTTTCTATAGTCCCATCGGCGTTCGATCCTTGCGATTCTGGGGCGATTGGAAATAATGCATGATTGAGTGCATCTGATTGGAAAAGTCTTTTGATGAAAAAATATACTGCGCGCTCTGAAGAGTTAAAGAAAGCTCATCGAAAAAGTAAAAAGAGAATAATTGTGAATGAGAGAGAGAATATCGAGAGGAAATTTAATTGGTATTTACCATCAATTACACGATGTTCTTCTTATCGTCTTTTACCATCTTATTGTACATGATAAAATGTTTATCTTGAAGCTTCAATATAAAGTGTCTTCTCTGATGGGGGAAGAGAAAATTCACTTTTAATTTTGTCCTCATTCCTTAACTCAAGTCGATCCATTGAGAAACACTGAAGATATTCCCTTTACTATTTATATACACAGGGAGTATTGTTAGAGGGGCTTCAATGAGGGAATTTGTGGTTGTGATGGTTTTGCGGTGAATCAATTGTATAGAAGACGAATTGTCTAAAAGCATCTCACAAACAGATAAATCCGTGCACGCGCACGACCAGGCGCCTCCATCGACGGGGTTTTAACCCATGGAAAATTGTTTGGGCGCGTGAACAGGTTAATTCACGCATATGGAAATTATCATATCTGCGGATTTGGCAAAACAACTTGTGCCGAAATTCTCTCCCCAGTATAAACCATAATTCCATAATTCCGCCTCCATTCAGGCTCGACACAAGAGGAAAATATGGAAATTTCGCCCACTCTCGCGCCCAAAAGGTCCTTTCCATTCAGGACTCTCTGACACGTTTCCCAGGTCTCTTCACTATCAATTTGTACTCAGCAGAAAATGGGGAAATAAAAGAATTGGAAAATATTTCATTTTCAATTTTGAAAAGTATTTTTTTAATAAAAGCAATATAGAAAATAAAATCAATGATCCTATTTACATCGAGACCGGATTTTGCTGTTTATATCGACAGGATTAGATTAGGATTGGATTTGAAATTGGATTAGAAATGGCCTTAGATAGGACTATCTCAATCCAACTTCAAATCCAATCCTAATCCAATGCTGTCGATATAAACAGCAAAATCTGGTCTCGATGTAACGAGCCTCAATGTATAATAAAAACCTTTAAAATTATAAGTTAAAAGTATTGATCAAGGGGGAGATATTATGGTCAAAAGGTCGTACACCACTTCCAGCACTTCCATATTTTGTATAAAGCTCCCCAAAGCTCCAATTTGAAAGATTTCATCCTATCAATTTTATTTTTTATATACTAAAACTTTTTAAGAAAACTTTTAAAGAAAACTTTCTAAAGCTCTTTATGAAATTTTCTAAAGCTGTTTATGAACGCTTTCTAAGATTTTGTAAGAAACCTTTTTAAAACTTTATAAGAAAGCTTTCTAAAGCTGTTCAAAAAATCCTTCTAAAGCTGTTTAAGAAAGCTTTGTAAAGCTGTTTAAAAATTTTTTCTGAAACTGTTTAAAAAAGCTTTCTAAGGCTTTATGAGAAAATTTTCTAAGGCTTTATAAGAAAATTTTCAAAGTCTTTATAAGAAAGCTTTATAAAGCTTTTTAAGAAAGCTTTTTAAAGCTGGTTTAAGAAGGCTTTATAAGAAAGCTTTCTAAAGCTGTTTAAGAAAATCCGTAGAAGCTCTTTAGAATTTTAAAAAGCTTCGCAAGAACTTCGAAAGCTCCAAAAATATTCGAAAGCTTTACAATTTCTTCAGAGCTTTGCAGCAATTTTAGAAAGCTTTGAGTTAACGAACTTTTTTAAAGGTTCAGAAATTTCCTTAATCTCTTGAAAGTTTTTAAAGACTCTTAAAAAATTTTATTATGTGGAAGAACTTCTCAAAGCTCCTGGTATTCCTTGGATGCTTTCAAAATTACTTGATCTCTCAGCATTTCCATTCCACTTCCTGAAGTTCTCATGCACTTCTATTGAAATGTACACCCCTTCTGATCACAATATCTCCCCCTTGGCATTGATTGTTTAAGAGTAATGACAGCTGTCAATCCATTTGACAGCTGTCATTTCTCGTCACTGACGGCTGTCAAAAATAATACCTATGTCAAAGATTGAAGAAATTTCAAATCATTTATAACTGTTTCAAAGCCAACAGCTTAGAGAATTACTTTGCAACATTGAATCTGATTTTAAAAATTATTTTTGACAGATGTCATAGTTATTTGACAGCTGTCAAACAATCTCTCCATATAAATCATTTATTTTCATGAAAGTTTTTCTGAGTATAAAACTCTGAATGACTTTTCTACAGGTTTTTTTATACCTAAAACAAAATTGAAAATGAAAATGGTTTTCCGAAGCCGAGGAAACGCCCTCAATTCGCAATAAAATCCCGTATTGGCATTATGCAAACAAAATAGACGCTCCGATCAACACATATAGAGGTGGGATTGGAAAATATGCCATCGCGGAAGTGAAGGGTGGGAAGGGTTTTGCGGATTGAATGTGGGACTGAGTGGCGTATAGAGATCACGAGTGGAGGGTAAAATTGATGTGACATGAAAAATACGTTCTAAATAAGCCGGAATAAAATAGATTAAATCTGTATTAACTACATGTCGACATAATATTTGTGCAGAGAACGCCAACGAGGGAATAATAAATCATAATTGATGAGGTGAATGTAATATTATTCATTTTTTTTCTGCTGCCTGTCTCCCCTCAGTGAGAAACGTTTCCAATTTATGCGGCACATTTCTAACATATTAATGTTTGACAGTTTGCGAGATAACACCGATATTTCTCCTTTGCAAATGGATTCTCAATTAATCTAAATACTCTATAGAGCAGAGCATATCTTGCAAGGAGAGAGAAAAAAACTTCTTCCATTTCATTCCAGATTAATTTGACATTCATTTTTATGGTTTACTTGGGGGATGAACATATGAAATGAAATATTCGATATGACAGTTGACTAAGAGCTCCAAAGAGAGAGGAAAAATAGTGGAAACTAAGAGCATTTTCTATTACCTGGAGTTTTTGCATTGGAAAATATTAGAAACTAATGCGGAAATAGTTATTTCAAATATTATTCGTTCTAATTTTTCAAATTACAGAAACCGAGGAGCAGATATTACTGTCAGAAAGACGTACATCAATTCCAGAATTTCCACATTTTATTGAAAAGATCCCCAAAGCTTTAATTCGAAAGTTTTGAACAGCTTTTTTCTTATCAATTTTATTTCCTATATACAAAGCATTCTAAAACTTAAAAAAAGCTTTCTTAAGTATTTTAAGACAGATTTTTAAAGCTTTGTAAGAAAGCTTTTCAAAAAAGCTTTCTAAAAAATCAGAGAAAGCTTTCTATGAAATCTTTTCAAAGAAAGCTTTCTATGAAAGCTTCAAGAATATCTGCAAAAGCTTTCTGGAATTTTAAAAAACTTAGCGAGAACTTTAAAAGTTCTAAAAATTATCCAAAAGCTTTACAAATTTTCCAATATTTTTAAACGCCCTTATATAAGAGAGCTTTCAGCTAAGCTAGCTTTTTTTCAAAGTTTAGGAATTTCCTTAAAAACTTCTGAATATTTTCAAAAGCTCTTGCAAAACTCCTAAAGTTCTGGAAGAACTTTCCAAAGCTCCACCTCTTCGTTGGAAGTTTTTAAAACTAATTGAGTATTCTTAGCACTTCCACTAGACTTCTCAAAGCTCTCACGTACTTCAATTCAAAAGTACACCACTTCTGACCATAATATCTCCCCCTTGACAGCAGCGAAAAAACTATTATTTATTTACTGATTTTCAAGTGGTTTTGTTAAGTTGTTCGTCATTGATTCGGTTATTCGATAGCTTAAAAGTTGATCCAAAAGATGTTAAAAAATTTCAAAAAAGCTTATAAAGTGCTCTGAAAGCTCCTTGGATGTCAAGAAGATTATATCTATTAGCACTTCCACTTCCAAAGACGCTTATGAAGTTCCGCTTTTAACCATAATATCTCCCCCTTGATCTTCCCCTTAACATACATACATAACAACTTGCAAATATGTAGGTATGTCTCTAGTTTCGACAACACTTTTATTGCAAGATTTTCTCAATGATAAAGCTCGTCACTGCTTTATCTCGGAGAGGATGTCCGGAAAATGCAGATAATGTAGTAGAGGTAATTAAATTTTTATCATCTCTGCAGATTTTTGCATGAATTGCTTGCAAAGCCCCCCTTAATACTATATCCCTCTCGGGATGGAACATTGAGGTCTAACAATGTCCGCTGATAATTCCATCTCAGGCTTTATAATCCTCATTAATGTTATTAGATAGAATTCCTCCGTCATGGCACTTTTCACCCTCAAGTTCGTGATTTAAGTAAAATGGCAAGCAAGAGAGAGATTTTCTCACCTCATCCAAAGTGTTGCTAATTATGAAATATTTCAACATTACATGGAGAATTTGTTGAGCGACTGGAAAAGGCTGGGGGTGGCTGGGGAACACCTGTGGGATTTTTCATGGCAAAGACATAAAGTCTTATAACTGCTTAATTGTCTCCTCGTCGGTTTTCTGGCGAAAGCTCTCGTGAGTGTCGGACAATGGGTTAAGCGACTGACACCATCTGACACAATTTGCATAGAGAGCAATTCTTTTAATTATTCCGTTCATTTGTTTATAAGGGTTTACTGGGGTGAATTATGTGTATCTTGTGGGGCCGCTTGGGTTGATGTGAGTGGCTTTGGGAGATTATTTTGTGGCTTATTCGTGGCTTTCTGGGCACAGAAGCCTCCGCCCAGAGAGTCCCCAAGATAAGCCGGAAAGGAGGATTTTGTTTTGGTTGGAATCCCCCCCTTGTCTCTCCCTCCGCGATGATAGATATCACTTCTGGGATAAAAATTGATTTTACTCTCTTCATATGTGGATATGAAACCTTTTGGAAGTCTTCCAGAGTGAATCAATTCTCGTTGGACCTCGTTATTTGACTTCGTGGCATTCGCGTATAAGTCAAAAGAGCTTCCACTATATTAGTTCAATGTATGCAATTTCGAATGATAACTCGCTGTACGAGGTTTTCGCGAGAATGTGGGAGTGAATTTACGACAACATTGCCAAACGCGAAGGTGGCTAAATGAACCGTAAATACTCAACTATAAATTTCACATCCGTTGTGGTGGCTTTTCCAACTGACACACTCCATGTCTGGATGGGTGGGGGGGGGACAAAATTGAAAAAGGGCGTCACATTGTCTTTTTATTCTTCGTCATTTTCCCTCCCACACTGACACGTTCTATATTTATACGTGTGACTTTCGGATCGTGCCAAGAGGGAAGGTTTAAGCTTTTGAATTAATGGAGTGGTGACACCCACCCTAAAGACTGACCTTTTTACGATCATATCCTCCTGTTTGGGCAACGTATTTTACTGGATTTCTTTTATGGCCAACAACTCTAATAATACTCGATATGGTTAAGAGTGTAAGTACAACTGTCTCTCACTTGATATTATCTACAGTCCAGTAAGAGCGAAAACTTTACAATTTTTCGGAATTTTGTTTGAAATGTCTTAAAATTTTGTAATAATTAAAAAAGCTTTAATCAATTGTAATTTTGAAAACCTGAAATGAAGAGCTAGAGCTTTGAGTCACTCTTCTAGAGCCAAAGAAGAGCTTTTGAAAACTTTCAGGAACTTTTAAGGAAATTCCTAAACTTTGAAAAATGTAAGCTATTAGCTGAAAGCTTTCTAAAATTGATATAAGAGCTCTACAGAAATAAACGAGAATTTCAAAAAATCTGGAAAATTTGTAAAGCTTTCGGATAATTTTTAGAACTTTTGAAGTTCTCGCTAAGCTTTTGAAAATTATAGAGAGCTTTTGCAGACATTCTTGAAACTTTCATAGAAAGCTTTAGAAACTTTTCTTCGAAAGCTTTTTCTGAAAAGCTTTCTTATAAAACTTGCTTAGAAATCTTTCATAGAAAGGTTTTAGAAAGCTCTAAAAAGTTTACTAAGAAAGCTCTAGAAAGCTTTAGAAATTATTCGTTAGAGATTTCTAAGAAAGCTTTCTAATGGAGCTTTTAATAATTTCTGATTAAGCTTTCTTCAGATTTGTATAATTAAGCTTTCTGAAGCTTTATAGTAAAGCTTCTCGAGGCATTATAAGAAATCTCCCCGAATCTTTAGAAGAAAGCTTCCCAAAGCTTAAAAAGAAAGTTTTCTAAAATTTTCTAAGATGTCTTTTAGAAAACTTTCTCAGAAAGCTCTATCAGAAAACTTTTTACGATTTCTCAGAAAGCTTTTTATGCAGGTTTCTCAGAGAACTCTTCTTCAATAAGTTTTCGTAGGCTTTCTTAGACGCAGCTTTAGAAAGCTTTGTAAATCTATGTAAAATAAAATCAATAGGATGGAAGCTCTTCAAAGTTTTCAAATTGGAGCTTTGACGAGCAAATGGTGTACGTTTTTGATACTGACCATAATATCTCCCCCTTGATTCCACCCTTAATGAAAAATATGCTCCCAAACAATTCATTTGCTCATTCAAAACTAAATCCTGTTTAGCCAAAACATAACACAACTTACAATGTATTTACCTACTGTTTGTAAACTTTGTATAAAATAAAAATAAAATTCTATAGGGTAGAAACAAGAATAGAGATTTCAGTGGATAATTATTTTACAAAGAAGCTTTCTGGTGTACAAAGTTTTCTCAATTATTTCTCACGTTGTTCTCCTGGTGTTTTGGGGGTGTAAAAATAGATCCTTCCTTTGTACCTTTAGCATCCCCTCCCACTCACCCCCTCATTCAACCAATGTCATGTATGCTATGTACACTGGGAGTGATGGTTAATGCGAGATGTATGTAAATTACCTTCAACACTATGTGCCACATTAGCAAATTAAACACACAGCAGAAGAGTACAGAATTCTCTTTGCAGCAACAATGACGAGTTGTCTTTTGCGTGGAAAATTCCTGAAGATGTTCGAAGTTTGATGGGGGTGATAATAATGACGGGAGGAGGGGGGGAGGGAAAACCACCAAAGTGTAGCTAGTTTAGTCATTTGCTCTGACACATGTCAGATAAAATTACAGTGTGACTTGAGGACGCGGTTGCACACTTTCATATGTAGCAAACATGCTTATGTGTACTCAGCATTATTGCACAGCTTTTCCGAAGAGTGGGCGGACTGATGGCTTGTACTCTAAAGCAACAATATATGTAAGTAGAGACATTACATTTTATTTTATTTCGCCCAACGATAAAGTCATACTCATAAATTCCTCACACACAGAGATGAATACTTTCAATGCAGAGTTTTTTCTCTGTCTGCGCGCAATTTTCTTTTGTCTAACCAGAAATTTTCATTTTTTCTGCAAACTGACCAGCGATTCCCTATAAAAAGGATCAAGAGGAATTCTATCAGGAAATTCGTAGGAAGAATCCTATATTTCTAGGGGAATTTTCCCATGGTTTTCCGGGGGATAAATGGGGATTTTTTTATAGAAAGTCTGTTAGGAAACAGCCAGGAATTCTCAGGAATTTTCTCATATTTGTCAAGGAAATGTCCTAGTGACTTCCTGGGAATTCCATAGGATATTTCCGTGATTAAAAACCCAACAGAATTTTTTAGAAAGTTTCCTGCTGGTATCCTGATTATTTTCGAGCAGAAAATAAGAATTCCATAAGACAATTCCTGCTCTCTTTAGTAAATCCAAACAATTCGCAAGGAAGTTTCCGCATGTTTTCCAATGGGAATTTTTCAGGAAACCTTGCAGGTTTTTCCTCCAAATGAATAGGATTATTCCAGTGGAATTCCTGGAGGAATTTCTTAGGAAGTTTCCTGATGGCGTCCTGATTATTTCTGCACTGTTTTTTGATACAAAAAAAAATGAGTAAAGTTTGAATGGAAAGTTTATTCGAAAACAGTCACAAATTTCCTAGGAATTTTCCCTATGAGATTCAATATAAACTTTACGGAAGCTTTAAGCTTCCATATGAGCTTTATATAAGCTTAAAGCTGCCATTTCAGATTACGTATAATATAAACTTAACGGAAGCTTTAGCTTTCCATATAAGTTTAAAGCGTTAAGCTTACATATATGAAAACTTTAAGCTCCGTATAAGCTTTATGGAAGCTTTGAGCTTCTATATGTGGTTCTGTTTAAACTTTACGGCAGCTTAAAGCTTTCATACAAGATTCCGTATAAGTTTTATGAAATCTTTAAGCTTCCTTATAAGAATCTGTATAAGCTTTACAGAAATTTTAAGCTTCCATATTATATTCTGTAAAAGCTTTACTGAAGCTTAAAGCTTCCATATAAGATCCCGTATAAACTTTATGACAGCTTGGAGCTTCATATAAGCTATCGTTTAAGCTTAATGGATGCTTTGAGCTTTCATAAAAGCTTTCGTTTAAGCTTAATTGATGCTTTGAGCTTTCATATAAGCTTCCTTATAAGTTTTAAGCTTTATGGAAGCTTTAAGCTTCCGTATAAGCACGGGTTTTTTGTGACTTCTTATTGGAATTCCATAGGATATTTCCTATAACCGTACAGAAATTCTCCAATAGAATTCCTTAGGAGGTTTCCTAATTTCTTCTCGACCATATTTTCGAACAAATAAAAAATGAGAAATATGATTAAAAGCTTTTCACAGAACAATTCCTGCTTTCTTCTCTAAGCGGAAACATTTTTATCGGGATTCTCACCTATCGCGCCTCCACATCTCAAACATCCTTCCTCATGGCTGGGTTGCTGGAGGAGAATATAGCATGAAATGTCTGACAGACCAATTTTGCTGACCATACTTCACTTTGCAGGAAACACTCATGCAGAGATGGTAGACCACAATTGAGAGTTAAGGGAATGAAAAAGTCATTTTGATGCCACGGAGTGGGTTGCTTACGGACGTTTTGAATTGAGTGACTCCCCCTGTTTCACCCACCCTCCCCCCACCTACTTGGAAAAGCGCTCGAGAACAACAATCAGAGTGTAGGAAAATTTATTTGTGCGCCGAGCAGACACATCGAGCACAATTCGTGATAATTACTTTGGGCTAACCGAGTAAATCCCCCCAAACAAATTCAACGTTCAACACTATATATAAGTTTTAAAATAGCCCCATGGAAGCGTGGAAAACCCTTAAATTTGTTAATGAAACTTCCAGATTTGTAAGCTTTAGAGCCTGAAAGTGAAAGGACAAATTTACTTTCAGCGTTTCGCGTCAAATTTGGGGCCAAAAACTTTCGGCAGTTCTTAAATTGAAACAACAAATAAACATTACCCGCACTCACAGATAATCTAAATTGCAAATTGAGGACATAGTCAAGGGCTAATTGAACAAATAGTGAGCTTTTGGGGTTTTCCTTTTGTTTGTTTTTATGATATACAGTGAGCTTTCATTGTAAAATGCATATGAAAGCTTCTGCAACAACAGATTTTCTTAAGCTTTCGTCGTACATATATAGGAAAGCTTTTACAACGAGCTTTTTCTGAACTTTTTTAGAGCTTTTCTTAAATGCATAAAAGCTTATTTAAAATCTTTATAAATTATTCAAAAAAATTTGTTTTTCAAAAGCTTTAAAAGCTCAAAAAAGTTGCAAAAGCTTAGAAATGGATTTAAGAAGTTGTAAAATTATGCAGAAAATTTATTATCTTTTAATAAAAAGCTTCTCTTCCTATAAACTTCTTCTTTGATTTAAGCTTTTCCGCAATAGAGAGGAAATCAAAAAACTTAATCCTCGCATTTATGACAATTTAAATCTACAAAGTATATTTGAAGATATTTCATCAGTGAATCTATATTTGATTTCAAAAATCACTTCTCGATTTATTCTCCTCGAAGCTTTAGCTTTAGAGAGAGCAAATTGATTTTCTCCTGCATCCTCGCGGGATTCTGCGAAGGTGGATATATATTTTTTGTGTGAGAGAAAAATTCAATTCGAGATAAAATGATTTTTATCCTTTCGACACTCAAACATGTGAATATCATCCGAGATACGCTTCCGCGTTGAAAAATATACACCTTGCGGCATTTTGAAGGCATTTTGAATACACTTGAGATATTTCCATCACTTAAACTAAAATGTTAATAGGGGAAAATCATACAATTATCCATCATGTTTGATTATCATTAGCCGTTAGGCGGGCGTGGGAAAATTTTATGGCTCCAGGCTGGTAAATGTCGCTGAAAGCGTCAGAAAAGTGATATTTGCATAAATCATACATGCTAAATTGTAACATCATCCTGTAACACCCTTTCGCATCACCCACGCACACATTTTCCCATTCATATAACATAAATAAAATGTCAATATTGGGGAGTGAACCACGGAAACGATTACATTGCTGGAAAAATTATACATTTCCGTATGGTTCTCCTTTTTTCGCTTTCTTCTCAGTTCACTAAAGCTCACCCCAAGGGGGAGATATTATCATAAGGAGTGGTGTACTTTTGAGAAGAATTGCAAGAAAGTGTTTTTGAATGTATTTTCTTAACAATTTTTCAGGTTTCAAAACAATTTTTTTATATTAAGATTTTTTGAAATTTCCAAAAAATTGGAAAGCTTAAATTGGAAGCTAAAATGGAAGCTTACCTTCTATAACGTCTTTAGCTTATACGGAAGATTATATGCTTGCTCAAATCTTCCATTAAGCTTAAAGCTTATACGGAAGCTTATATGAAAGCTCGAAGCTTCCATAATGTTTATACAGGATCTTATATGTAAGCTTAAAGCATCTGTAGAGCTATTATAAGAATCTTATATGAAAGCTAAAAGCTTTTGTAAAACTTTTATACAGAATCTTATACTGAAAGTTTAGAGCTTTTGTAAAGCTTTATACAGAATCTTATATGGAAACTTAAAGCTATCGCTTCCATAAAACTTAAAGTTTTCCTAAAGCTTGTATGGAAGCTGAAAGTATTTGAAAATCTTGCACAGCTTTAGGTTCATTTTCTTGATTAACTTTCATACTGCTTTCTGGAAGTATTGTACACTATTCTAACCTTAATATCTCCCCATTGACTCACCCCTTTTCAATAGGCCTTGGCGCCTCAGCCTTCCACCCCCAACCAAACCAACCTAAATCTGTCCTCTCACCCCTTCAACATTATGTAAGATTGAAGTTTCCGTTTAAAAGAGAATAAAATGTGACTCTGTGGGCGATATGGTTAAGAAATTTTTTTTCTCTCTCCCCCCAAAAGAAACAGGAAAGAATTTTATGTAGATTTGGTGACATAAAAGGAAAAAATCTATTATTGAAATGTGAGTCCCTCTTATCGTTTGGCGGAAATAAACTTTACCATCCTCACCACGAGTTCTTGTTTCTTTTCAACGGATGAAATAAGTAAAAGTGAAGGAGGGAGAAACACCCAGAGAGAGAGAAAAGTTGAACGAATTTCCCGGACAACCACCGAGGAGACCTTTTTGCTTCCTCATCCTCAGATTCTTTTGCTATTTTCATTTTCAACTGTAACTTCTACGCAGAGTCACAGCTACTGGAATTGAGTGAGAGATCGTAAAATGCATTAATATCTTACGCGTGTGATTGCAAACATGGGTATATCTTTTATTTTGGATCTTGAGGGTTCCGTCTTGAAGAAGTCCTTTTATGTTTTGTCCCTGAATATGTATGTTTGAACGGATAAGGCAAATTAATTTTTCTAAGGGGAGTAATATTATGTCTATATTTATCAGACAATAACAGCTCAATTTTTTAAAGCATTTGAATCAGAAACTTTTGGAAATTTCTTTAGAGCTTTTGCAAAAAATCTTGTAAATCAATTTTACGAAAGTTTGAAAAGCTTATAGATCATCTTACAAACTAGAAATTCTCTTAAAATTTCTTAAAATAAAGCAAGGTCAAAATACCTTTAACAATTTTAGGTTTTTATTATAGTCTGGATCGACTTTAAAGCTTCAAAGCATAGGTCCTAAGGTAGATTAAAACTTGAGGCGTCTAGCCTAAACTTTAGGACTACCTCAAAGCTTCAGGCTAGCTTAAAACTTCATTCTAGAAGGCTTCAGACTAGCCTAAAGGTTTAGGCTAGCTGAAAGTTTGAAGCTAGGAGGCTTCATACTAGCTTAAACTAAATGAGCCCAAGTCTAGATTAAAGCCTAAAACTAACTCAAAGCTTAAAACTAACTCAAAGCTTGAAGCTAGAAAGATTCAAACAAACTTAAAGCTTCAGGATAGCTTAAAGCATAAGACTAGCTAAAAACTAGCTCAAAGCTAGAAGGCTTCAGACAAGCTTAAAGCTTCAGAGCTTAAAGCTTAAGACTAGTCTAAAGGTATAGGCTGGCTGAAAGTTTGAAGCTAGAAGGCTTCATACTAGCTTTAGATAAATGAGCCTAAGTCTAGAATAATGCTTCTCAAAGTTTAAAGCTAGCAAAAAGTTTAAAACTAGCTTAAAGCTTAAGACTAGCTTTATGAAACCTAAGACTAACTTAAAGCTAAAACCTAGCTGAAAGCTTGAAGCTAGAAGGCTTGAAACAAGCTTAACCGTGTTATCACACGTAAGCTCCTAGCAGATTAATTGGGAGATTAAATGCTAGAAATTGAGAGAAGAGAGAGAGTGAGATGACTATATGTTTTTCCATATGTGTGTTCTCAAATGTCATTAAATGTAAACAAAGGAAGAAAATTCCGCAAGAAATTTCTGCTAAAAAGTGATTTTATTGGCTAATCTGGTAGATTTGTGTCTTCTTCTTTATTTCTTCTACAAAAGAAGACAAAATGTTCTTTTCCGGGTGGTACTGTTTCACCCTCGGCTGCGTTCCGCGAACATATGATGAAGAATGAGGTTATGAAAACTGCGAGAACCGCACGAATATTTTTCAAGCAGAAAAAATGACCAATCAGGG
>CAKKOB020002190.1:0-14759 GCA_918844115.2 Phlebotomus perniciosus
GTCCGGAGATGGTTTTGTTGGAGATACTGGCATCTACGAGGATCCCGTTCATGATCCTCTCGTTCATGTCTAAAAGCGTGTTGGTTGAGTTTAGAATCTGACTGGCCTTGGCCGTGGCATCATTCACCTGGGTAAAAAAAAATTGAAGATAAAGAAAAGGAAAATAAGTAAATTAAAAAATTATTTGGATTTTCACGTGATCACCTCCATTGTGTGACTGAAGATCGTGATGATCTTTCCAATCTCATCAAATCCAACATCACTGTCGTTGGCAGTGGCGATTCTTCGGGTCAGGGAGCCCATCAAGTACAGATCCGCCGGGATGATATCTGAAGAATCCACATGGGTGATTTCTTTCATGCTATCGATGATCTCAATTGGTGCCTTTTCGGAATTATCCAAATCAAAGAGCTTCTGCGTTATCTCTGGGATTTCTTCTTCCCTGCAGACGGGAATGTGATCCTGATCCCATTTTGCTCCATGAATGAAGTTCCCCGTGCAAAATCTGTACACAGGCAGAAGATTGGTGGTCAGACAGAGTCTCTGGAGGACAGATCTCTCCCCAATTGTTGCACTCATCCACTGAATTTCATTCGTCTCTATCGCGTAATACGGAAGGCAGAATTCAGTATGTCTAACAGTAATGTTTTGGAATTGTTTGCTTTTTGAGGATGCTCTATTTGCGATCCTCTCAAGATCACTGTGGAGTTGGTGAAGGGTACAAATTTCACGGGTTATATTTTTTGGACATTTATCCTTGGACACGTCGTCATCCTCCACGAAAACATGAAAGATCACCTCAAGCTTGGAATTGTCTTCAGGAAGTTCCTCAATGCTCATAGTTTTCACCTCTTCTATGCGATCTATATAATCATATTTGCCCAGAAGCTTCTCGAAATCTTTGGCCAAATTTTTAAGCTCCCTATTGGTGAATCCACTCTTGCACTTATTGCACTCCATGATGGCCCTAAAGGCGAACGCAGTACCATCGTCGTCATCATAAGCGATAACAGGAGCCGATCTGACCACTTTGTAGTCGGGAAGGGAGAGACCCTCGCACCAGTACTTCCCCGGAGTATCTTCCCCAATCTTGAGCTCGTAGATGCTCTTGGTGATGTACTCGCGACTGAAGTTGTTGTTTAGGCCAATGATGTCTGTTGTCTTTATCTTATCGCTCCACACCAAATCTTTAATTTTAACATTTGACAGTAAAGCACTGTCGGCGTCCGTGTAGCATGTTACACCTGAACAGAGTTGAAAAAAGAGGAGAAATGAGATTTTATTGCGAAGATTTATGAGCAGTGCGGAAAGTAAGTGGGTTCATTGATAAAACCATCATAATTTACTTCTTCCGCGCATCAATGCACTATGAACGTGACCTTAATTTGCAAGGCATTTTTATGATCATTAGAATTTGAAACAATTCTCTTACCTGAGTCATCAGCATCTGCGCGCCATAGAAATTCCCCAGAATATATAATAAGCTCCAAAGTTTCCTCTTTCCGATGGAAGACAACATTCAACTCAGGCGTGAACATTGGAATCACTTTAATACAGGTGCTACAGTGAGCTACCAGATCAATATGCCAGTAGCCTTTAGAGTCCAGAGCCATTAAGTCGAAATTCGTGAAAATCTTTGTATCGTAAGAATGCATATTTGGAGACCAAAAAACCTCCTTCACTCTGTCTTTTATCATTAGCCACATTTCTCTATCCCAGTAGACAAACTCTGGGTACAAGCCATAAAAGTTAGCTGCACAAGTCACTAAATCCGAAGAGAATGCTTTAAATTCCTTTCTCACTTCACGATAAAGGATAATTTTATTCCTCGTATTCGCTACGAAGTATTGATCACAACCTTCAGAAATGAAGAGCGTAGGACGAACTATCTAAAAGAATTATTTTTTTCAATTAAAATCTGTTTTCGGAATGATGAAATTTTTAACATACCGTGACGCACTGATTCTGTTCTCCATGATATCTCGCTGCAAAGTAATTTTCAGGACAAGCCAATTGAAGATGAGGTTTCTTCGCGTTGTAAATGCAGATAGTTGGGTAGTGCTTTCTGCAATCTTCAATGTGTATCCTTTTGAAAGCATTATCCCTCGAGAGTGCCAAGCAGTTTCCTTCAGGGAGTCTTTCCCCCTCAACTCGCCAACTCTTAAACTTGTCCTCATCAAAAACATGACCGTAATTATCTCCTCCAGGAAGATACCAAATAAATGGAAGATATTGTCCTGAGCTTCTAAGAGGAAGCCAGAATTTCTCTTCAGGGCGAGTATCGAGATAACTCTTAACCGCCTTCAAGTCTTTGCTGTCCAGATGAAGAAAACTGTCTTGAACACCCCATTGGACGCAATCACTTGACCACTCTTTAGCACTGGACACAAGAACACACAGGAAGTCATCCTCGCTGTTGTATCTGATCTCTTGGAATGGTTCCGGGCATGGAGATATTTTTTCCAGGAGAGTTTGAGTAAAACCACAATCAGGAGGGTCAGGAGGACGCAAGCCATCCATACTACATGTTCGATAGACAGGCAATTTATCATTATCCAAGCACATAGGATCACTTTTCATCATCCCTTCGGATGACTTGGAATTCTCCATCAAAGACCAATAAACTGAAATGTTCTGCGACGTTACAAAGTTATGAGGAGGACACGCCTGAAAAAGAAATTTTCACGTGTGATTCATCGCACTTTAAAACACTAAAAGATCTGAAAAAAATAAAGAATTACATCTTCAAAGGGATTTCTCACGAGCACCACATCGCATTTAAGGAGTAAAACTATTAGTAAAACAACTATGAATTTCATCTTTATCACGTTAGCAAAATTAATTAATCAAACTGCACCCAGTGAATCGTCTTGAGCAACTGAAGCACACGCCAAATGTTTTCTCTCTGGGGAACACATTCAGAAGAATTTCCTCTATAATAGCTCAGTGTGTTTGTTCGACGCTACGTAATAATAGTAATAAAGAAAAATGAAGATAAGAACATTTCTGCATGGAGCGATTATCAAAAAACAACCCAAGACATTAGATATTTGCACAACGTTATTTAAATTAGTGGTTTGTCACTTTATTTTTCAGAGGGAGTATTTGAGCTTTTCCTCGTGGGAGTCATGGAGAAAGCTTCTATTTCACTCCAGAAAACCATTCTTATCTTATGCGTTGGGTTGTGTATTTGCCACAGTCGCTTAATCGCAGCTAAAGAAGGAAAAGAAGTAAGAAAATACAATCAATGATTTTTCAAAAAAAAAAAGAAAAACATTTATGTTTTTATCCATTTCTGATTTCCAAGAACCTTGATTATTTATTATTTTTTAATAAGTGAATCATAAGAAATTCATTTTTTTACTATAAATTACATAATTCCCAACAGAGATTCCGGCGAGGATTTGATTTATCTTCTACGCACTCCCTTATATCTGATACTCGACTTCCTGGTGACTTTCTTCCCTTAAACTACACCTTAGATCTTCGGCCCAGCCTGTCCGAATCATCATTCACAGGAAAAGTCCGTATAATTGTCCAATGTAATGAAACGAGCGATAGAATCACCCTCCATGCTCACCATGAGCTTCAAATTGAAAGATCCGACATCAAACTAAAGAGAATTCTAGATGGAGAGAACTCGTGAGTTTTCTAATAATCTAAATCCCGATCTTCCTAACTAAAATAAATGTTTTTTCTTGTTAGAGATGAGTTCCCTTCAGCAGAAGTGAAAATCAGGAGAGCTTCTCATACTCCCAAGAAACCTATTTTCGTTATTTACTTGGTGGATACCGTGAAGAATGGAACGCTTTTGGATCTGGAAATCGGATTTAGCGGCATGATCTGGGAGAGTGCCGAAGGTCTGTTCAAAGGATCTTATCTGGACAAGAATGGTACTAAAACGTAAGTTGTTTCTAATATTTTCTCTTCCTAGAAACCTATTTTAACCTTTGGTTTTTAGGGAGTATCTGGTTACAATGTTCAAGCCTAATAACGCGAGGCGTCTCTTCCCATGCTTTGATGAGCCCTCCTTTAAGGAAGGCTTTGAAGTGAGCATTTCCCGCCCAGAAGACTATCATACGCTCTTCAATACGGACCCCTTCAGTACCGAACCATTGTAAGAAATCTAAGAAACGAAAGAAATCATCATTTAAGAAAAAATCTTATTAATCGATCTTTATATTCTAGGGACGGAGAGCCTGGAACTGTGGTTGATCACTTCAATTTAATCCCCGGAATATCAACATTCTCCTTAGGATTCCTGACCTCAAAGCTGGTCATGGTCAAGGATGAGACTTTGCCGGATGGAGAAGAACAAAGTATGAAGGTCTTCGTGCAACCAGGAATGGAAAAAGCTTTCCCGACGCTTTATGAAAAGATCCACACAATCCGGAAGGCCCTTGAGAGTTTCTGGGGTGCCGAATACTCCATCTGCAATCTTAATATAGTTGCTCTTCCTGGTCTGACCACTGTTAAACCGATCGACAATTGGGGACTCATAATCTTCAAGTAAATAGTCTTTTTCCAGGATTTCAAAAATTAAAGAAATAATAATTTTTTTTTTACAGAGAAAATGAACTCCTTCAAGCAAGTTACTTCACGATCGCTCAAGAGATGGTCTACCAGTGGCTGGGTCACTCAACGACTCCTAAATGGTGGAACGATGCACACATCACAAGAGCTGTCGCTGGTTTCCTAGCCGCTACCATTGCTCAGGAATACACAGAAGAGTTCGACGAAAAGTGGCCAATGACCGTCCTCTACTCTCTCTATTACGAGTTCAGCAAGCGATATCCTCATTCAAGGATCACTAGCATGAAGCAAGAGTCTATCTGCAGCAAGGCAGAACTCTTCCTGAGAATGATCAATTACACTCTTGGATACGAAACAGTGCGGAAGGCAATGCAGAACTTCTACGAAGATAGGTAGATTCATCTAATTAAGGTGTCAGTTTCAGATCTTAAGTTATTTCATCTTTTCTTGGAGGCGATGCCGAACCTTCCAGAGTCAGGATATCTGGAACGCTATTACCATACAAGCTCATAGGGATCAAGTGCTAGATAAATCACTTACTGTAAATGAGATTGCAGACTCTTGGATTTCAAAAGATCGTCTTCCCGTAGTGACCGTTGAGAGAAACTACGACAAGAAGGAAGCTAAAGTGTCTCAAGTAAGTCTAATCTTCAATATTATATCAAAAACCCATATTCTAATCCTCACCTTCCAGAAAGTTTACCTTAGAGAGCGTCCTCATGATGTCCCTGAACAGGATAAGATGCTATGGTTCATACCCCTTATTGTAGTGTCTGAAGATAAGCTTGACTTTACGGATGCAAAACCACGTTTATGGATGAAGAAGACACGAGAAACAACCATGAATGATCTTCCAGATGCCTCTAAATTTATCATAGTCAACCCCGAAGAGATCGGACCCTTCCCCGTAAACTACGACGTTCGTAACTGGAACCTCTTGGCTGATTTCCTGAAAACCGAGAAAGGCAGAACTTCCATTCCCGTTTACACGAAAGCAAAACTTTTGCATGATGCCTGGAATTTAGCTTACGGAGGACATCTTAGCTTCGCCACGGCCTTTAATATGACTCTGTTCATGCGAGATGAAAAGGATCATCTCGTTTGGAATCCCGTTTTCACGATGATTGATCACATTGGAAGACATATCGATAGTTCGGCTGTTCATAATAAGTTTGAAACTTACGTGAGAATTCTCTTGACTCCTCTCTATGAGCGATTGGGATCTGAAGCTCAACCCAGCGAGGAGCACTGGAAAGAGAACCTTAGATCCTTGTCTAAGACTTTCCTGTGCCGTGCCGGATACAAACCCTGCATTGAGCGTGCTCAAGCCGCCTTTGCCACGTGGAAGACAGTCAAGGATCCCGATGTCGAGACTCCTGTTGCGAACCAATACATCTGCCCGGTGTTCAAATGGGGAACAATGGAGGAATGGGAGTTTGGCCTAGAGAGAGTGATAAACTTCCCGAAAGACAGGAAGCAAAGTGAGAGAACATATTTGCTAAAGAATTTAGCTGGATGTCCTGTTCAAACGGAGAAGATTGAGCGTTTGCTGAATATTACAATCCTGGAGGCTAATGGGAATTTTACAGAAAATGATATCTTCCTGATCTTCAGAATGCTGTCCGGGGGTTCTAATGGATATACCACACTTTTCCATTTCCTGTCCAATAATTGGGATACCATTAGGCAGAGGTAAGGATATGCTACATATTTTTACATTATTTCAGTTTTAGTACGAATTTCGTACAAAGTCGAAATAAGACGTCTGTAATCGTTGTAACGAGCTAAGTTTGCTTTCTTAAGACAATGGGACTAATCTTGCTAGTTCTTAAGTTCAACAACTTAAACTTTTTGAAAAAATTCTCATTTAAGTTTGAATATAAATGCTAATTTTTTGTAAAAATTTGTAGATTATCTTAATTTTTACGCTTATTTTAAGATTCGAGAGCAAGACGAATTTATGGGACAGCCTGATCAGCACCTCAACGGGCGTTTTCACCACCCAAGAAGGTCTGGACATGGTATTAGCTTTGTACGTGAAGCGCCAGGGAGAATTCGGCAGCGCTGAGCACATCATCGAGAAGTCCCTGAGGAACATCAAG
Source organism: Phlebotomus perniciosus (assembly GCA_918844115.2). Classification (NCBI taxonomy): domain Eukaryota; kingdom Metazoa; phylum Arthropoda; class Insecta; order Diptera; family Psychodidae; genus Phlebotomus; species Phlebotomus perniciosus. The sequence goes on from CAKKOB020002190.1 coordinate 6,636, forward strand.
GAGGAAACCAAGTGGAGTGACGAGAACCTACCAGTGATTGAGCAGTGGCTGGACGACTACCTCAAGACCGCCAACACGTCCGCCAGCAAATTCATGGGCTAACATTGTGTTTCAGTTAGAAATGATGGCATTCTTTATTAATAAAATCTTCACTTGGTGCAAAAACTGCTTTCGGTGCAGAAGGGAATAGAGAAGTGGTTAAAAGCACAATCTAAGCTTCTTCTAAGTGTTAAAAGGTGAATCACTCGTGATGGTTTTCGCTTTAATATTCATCTCCCTCGCCAACTTCCTCAGTGCTGTCCACTCCCACCTCCTCGTAGTCCTTCTCCAGAGCGGCTAAATCTTCACGGGCTTCAGAGAACTCACCTTCTTCCATGCCTTCGCCTACGTACCAGTGCACGAAGGCACGCTTTGCGTACATGAGATCGAACTTGTGGTCCAGACGAGCCCAAGCCTCGGCGATGGCGGTGGTGTTGGACAGCATGCAGACGGCGCGCTGCACCTTGGCCAGATCTCCGCCGGGAACGACGGTCGGAGGCTGGTAGTTGATGCCCACCTTGAAGCCAGTTGGACACCAGTCCACGAACTGGATGGACCTCTTGGTCTTAATAGTGGCAATGGCAGCGTTTACGTCCTTGGGAACGACGTCTCCGCGGTAGAGCATGCAACAAGCCATGTACTTTCCGTGGCGAGGATCGCACTTGACCATCTGATTGGCGGGCTCGAAGCATGCATTGGTGATCTCTGCCACTGTCAATTGCTCATGGTAGGCCTTCTCGGCGCTAATCACGGGCGCGTAGGTGGCCAGAGGGAAGTGGATGCGAGGATAGGGCACCAAGTTGGTCTGGAACTCAGTGAGATCAACATTGAGTGCGCCGTCGAAGCGCAAGGAGGCAGTAATTGAGGAGACAATCTGTCCGATTAGGCGATTGAGATTGGTATAGGTGGGACGCTCAATGTCCAGGTTGCGACGGCAAATATCGTAGATGGCCTCATTGTCCACCATGAAGGCGCAATCAGAGTGCTCAAGAGTGGTGTGAGTGGTCAAGATGGAGTTGTAGGGTTCGACGACCGCAGTGGAGACCTACAGAGAGATGGATTAGTGACGAATGGCATAATTGAACTTGACCGGAGGTCGTGAGAAATAAATGCTCAATCTCTTGTAAAAGATTTCATTTCATTTATGAACCAGAGTTGATCAGGTTGTAGAAGAGGAGATTAGCGAACTCTCAGATTAGATTTTATAATGGCAAAAAATATTTGGTCAGTAAAAAATTCACTTGGTCAGTAAACAATAAACTTTGGTCAGTTAGGTCAGTTATGAATAAAAAAATTACTGACTATATCTAGGCAAATTTAAATTTTTACTGATCAATTTGATTTTCCTGACCAAATTTAACTTTTTTACTGACCAAATAGAAATTTTTACTGACCGAAAAGTCATAGCTTTTATAATGTATTTTACTGTTAAAATATGAGAATATCTGATTTAATTTTTGATTTTGAAAACTTTGAAAAACTCGTAAGTGCTTAATTAGAAATCAAAAATTTCGTTATCAAAACTCAAAGTTATATTTTCGAAAAAAGTCAATTAATTCCAAATTGATCTACAAAATCTCCTTCTAAAGTCTCTCAACTCTGCTCAAGCGCGATAATCAGCTGAAAGCATGTCATAATTCCAAATATTTCTAAAATGCCGCATCGTGATTAATTTTAAAAGACGAACACTTATGTTTCTCATCATAAATTCCCACACAAAATCGACCCAATTTCTCCGTAACCTTGGTTGTTGGGGCAAGAAATTGTGTGTCAATGCAGGATGAAAATTGAGGACTTTCAAGTGTCTTCCTCACGCCTCGCGGGTCGAAAAAGTGGAGCATCGACAGTCCCCAAAATGAATAAAATATCACCAAAGCGAGAAAATCCACCGGCAAGCGCGGCTGGTGAATTTTCCCATAAAGTGAAAATGAAATTGAACTGATTGCGTGTTCCAAATACGCTTCAACATCCTTAACCGACAATTATTGCCATATAACATTTTTTCTCATTTTCTGAGAAGGGGAGAAAAATGAAGGAGAAAGTCTTTCTCTCGTGTGGAAATAATAGTTCAGGATTTTTTTCCAAGCGGCTTTGAAGTGGGTTAGTGAACTCTTATCGCGATACCATAAAGGAAGTCAATACACTGAATTTATTAACTCAAACTACTGACCGTATTTACTCAATCCCTTCGCCTCGAAACTCTTGGAATTCCTCGGCAAATCCCATACAATTTTACGTGGCAGGAGTGTGATTTATGTACACTGAAGCCGCATGGAGGTTTCGTGTGATCGATAAACAAGACATGAGAAAGCAAGACAATGCCGATACATACCTGTGGTGCTGGGTAGATAGAGAACTCCAATTTGGATTTCTTGCCATAGTCCACGGAGAGACGTTCCATGAGCAGCGAAGTGAAGCCACTTCCGGTGCCGCCTCCGAAGGAGTGGAACACCAGGAATCCCTGGAGCCCGGTGCATTGATCAGCCAACTTCCGGATGCGATCCAGCACGAGATCGACAATCTCCTTGCCGATGGTGTAATGCCCTGAGGGATTAGGGAGATTAGGGCATAAAAACTACATCATTTTATTCAAAGTTGAATTTTTTGGTGAAAATTGCGTATAATATTACTTAAAGTTCTTCTGCATTTAATATCTCTTTAAAAAATCATAGAATTTAGGTAGGTATAAAAGACTTGAAAAAGCAAAAGCTTCAAACAAATTGCTATTCAACAACGTTACAATTTCTAAGCTTTATGATTCCCCTTTTTTTGAAACTCTTCAAAAATTTTAAATTCTCATACATTTTTGCAGATTTTACAGCTTTTTTTTTAACGTTAAGCATTCTTCAAGAAGCTCTATAAATAAAGCAAAAGCTAATAGTATTTTACCCATTTTTAAAGCTTAGGAGCTCTTCTAATCCCTAAAAATTTACTTTAAACCAGGCTTACATTTTATAGAACAGCTGCTTGCTTATATTTTCCTCAACTCAATTTGGTCATTTGATCTTAAAATGGCAATAAAATCCATCCATACCCAATTAATCGCGCCTTCTCCCATCCCAGACTTGTGAAAATTCTCTCCCAACATTTCGTCCAATTACAACCAATTGAGATCAACAATCTCCGGGTGATTAAACACTTCTTCTCGCCAGATCTTCATTAAATCAACTCTCATGATAATTAGTGGGCCAAAAAATTAATTCAGAGCGGAAAATACGATCTGGGCAAATCATTAAAATTCCATTCGAGTGATTGATGGGACTCACCGCGGGCGTAATTGTTGGCGGCATCCTCCTTGCCGGTGATGAGTTGCTCAGGATGGAAGAGCTGACGGTACGTGCCAGTTCTCACCTCATCCACCACCGTGGGCTCCAGATCCACGAACACGGCTCGTGGGACGTGCTTCCCGGAGCCGGTTTCGCTGAAGAAGGTGTTGAAGGAGTCATCACCACCGCCAATTGTCTTATCAGATGGCATTTGGCCATCGGGTTGGATGCCGTGCTCCAGGCAATACAGCTCCCAACATGCATTGCCAATCTGCACTCCAGCCTGGCCAATGTGCACAGAAATGCATTCCCTCTGGAAATAAGAAGAAGGCAGCAACAATTAAAAGATCTGTAGATTCTACAGACGGATCTTTGGCAATTTTCACAAGTTACTCATCCGCTGGAAATAGATCGCATTTCTTCGCTTTTTGGCGACTAAGAAAGCAATCTCAGTGGAATTTCGAGAGCAACAGTAAAAATGATAAGAGTCGGCAGACGAAAGAGGCATGAAGCTGTGACTCATGGAGTGTTTGAGAAGATAAATCTCTGGAACAGCTGCAATTCGTATCATCACAAGTTACTCTCCAGTTCAAGAGTTTTTGCGTCAGCCCTTGAGAAGTCAAATTAATTTCTCAGCTCGTTTACAAATGCACAATTGTTGGTTTCATTCAATTGCTAGCAAAAAGGGGGACAAAAATCAAACAGTGTAGCATATTAAGAGAAGGAGTCTCTTTGTAAAAATAAACACTGAGTCAATGTACAAATTTGTCCAGAAATACCCATTTCTTCCAACGACATGCGTGAGGCATTGTTGGTTCAACGGCAAAAACGTTTGAAGAGTGTAAAATAATTGAATATAAATATTTTGCTCTCATTGTTTCTGGCCGACACTCCAGATTGATTTTCTATCAATCTGGGAAAATCGTTTGTATTTTATTGAATTTCTTACGATGATCCAGCATTAAATCTTTTTTGAGGCAATTACCCTGCGAGAAAACCAAATAGTTTTACTCATATTCAATATGATTGCCTCCAGCATAAAAATGCTAGCATATCATTTTCTATTGAATATCATATTTTCCAATTTTCCTTGCTCCCCTTTTTTTCACACAATATATAACACACCTTTGTCCACAAACGAAGAGGCATTCACCCCGATGGTAATCCATCATTAGAGCACGCGTTTTCCTCCCCTCAATCGTGAAATTTCCATTTAGTTCAATTCAATAATCTCTCCCTGTCCTTCATAATGATTGTAATTGAATTTGGGGCGTTTTTTCGGACAGTGACTCGTAAGTAAGTTTCAATCATTAGCATTTTGATTAATTGACTCAAGTGAATCCGGGAGATTTCGTCAATTGAATTCTGTCTGGAAATCAAGTTACTTGAAGTGTTGCAGGAATTGCAAAAAATAATTCTTGAAGAATTCTATCCAAAAGTTCTTTCATCAATAAAATTTCGATTTATAAAACAGCGGGTTTTCATTTGTCTCTCCAGAAGATTTGTTGCAATTCCAAAGTGAAGAAGAAACAATCGAAGCGTTAATTTTCAGCCAGAAATTCAACAGACGCATTTAATTTTCTTTTCTCAATTACTTTCGTCTCGCTGAAGAATCGGGTTTGGTGGATATTGTCTGTCTTGCTTCGCTGACCCTTTGTTTTAATTCTGTGACATTTTTCCTATAATATAAATCAGGCACTATATTGACGGATTTTCTAGACGAAAAATTCATTTTTTGAGGCTTTTTCTCTTCATCTTGCGTAAGTTTTCGGGGACACACGCAAAAATTTCATTAAGTCCATTGATTTAGTTGTTCGGTCACCTTTTATGCTAATTAGACTGTTTTTTGCCGCTGCGCTTATTCGCGGGAGGTATTTTATGTTAAAAAGCTAAAAGATCGTCCACCCACTCCTGCTAGACAATGGAAAGAGTTAAATTAACTGCTGAATTTGAGTTTGAAATTCAGCCTCTTTTCTCTTTGAGACAAGATAGTCCACAAGCGAGCAGGAGGAGGACGAAATGACTTAAACTGGGTGGAATTTCAAGACGCCCGCGGTTTCATCTTAATTCTCGAGTTATATGAGTCAAATTGGAAAAATTTGTGAACAATGATCCAATAATTGGATAATGGTTGAAACGACAGTAATCATATATCATAAGGCCCATAATAAGACATCCAATAACTTTGTCATTCAATGTAAGTTAGTCGATTTGCCACAAGACTTCACACGATAGTTTCTTCAGACACTTTAACAATACAGAGGAGTGGTTGATCATTTCTCGAGACCCTCGTATCGCTTCGATTTCCGTCATTTTACATTTTATAGACTGCGAGTTGTACTCAGAGTTGAGTCCGAAATTAACGTTCTGGATGGTAAGATTCATTGGAGTTGAAACGATTAACACACAAGGGAAGAATTTGATGACTAATAAACCCAGAATAATTGCGTTTTTGAGAGAATTGAGATTTTTTCTCAGAAGAATAAGATCATTTGCCTCTTGACGATGAATAGCGTTTTCTGGTATCATATTTTTATTCTTATTTCGCTTGAAAAGACAAATTGGCCAAAATAGAGAAGACACGGAGGCAAAAAACAGCTTGAAAAATCAGATTCCGTTTGAAATTTAAATATTAAAGGTGGAAAAATTTTCAATGATAGAAATTTTCAAAGAAGAGGACAAACCTTCTTAGGTCAGAATAAAAGAAAATTTTGTCTTTATTTTACTTTCAAAAACTTACCTAAATTTTCAAAGTTTATTTTTGGAAGCAAAAAGCTCTATCTAAAGACCAAATTAGTTCCAAAAACAGCAAATGTTCTCTATATTGGGGCTTTTTGCGGTTCTCGCGTGAAGCTCACGTATTAAATTTTACAAGTCAGGTAAATTGTGGCAAAAACTTAATATGTTTGCCTAGTCGAGAGTAACAAAAACTACCTCCCCGTCAATTAAATTGCAAGAAAAAAAGAGTATTATTAGCCTGGCGAAACATGTAGTTTGGAAGATGGTTTATGTGCAGAATTCGCGTGACTACATGCTAAACTTTTGTGGGAGATTCCTCCCGAAAATCCACATTAATATGTCTTTTCTTTCCATTTAGTTTATTGGGCACACACGGCAGGTTTCAATGCAAATAGGGAGTGTAGCTGATTTTTTGCTCTTCTTTTAGCGTCGAGAGTTGTTGGTCTTTTTTTCTGTGTCACAGTTTTCCAGAGATAGAAATTCCCTCCTATTGATGAGTCATCGCTTTTCTTAGAAAACTTTTCCTTTAGGCATTTCTCGGTCATATAAGGTGCGAAGGAATTTCTTCAGATATATTCCAAAAATATATTTCCCAAAAGAAACTGTAAAAATCACTCACCATGATTGCTTAAGATTAAACTAATTCCTCTTTGAAGCACTGGTAAAGCCTGATGAACTCCTTCTTCTGTGACTTTTTCACTAGAATTTAAATCTTCCTTTAAGCACTTTCTCAAACACTTCTAAGATTTCAAATTGAAGAAGAGATTTTTAAAGGAGTCGGGCCCGCAAACTTGTCCGCAATGCAACAAATAAGAAGATGGACTGATGTGCCTTCGAGAGCGTGTTCCCCTTTTATAGGCGCCTCCGCGCCCAAAAGAAAGAAAAGTGGGGAAAATCTCCTCGTGGCTCAGCTGGAGGAGTTCTCAACACTCAAAGAACTCTCTCTCTCACTCTCTCAATTCTCGATCAGCTCTCTTGGCTGACAAATTGTTGCCGGCTCTTATAAAATCTTATTACTCTTTCAGCTCCTTATTTTTACCACTTTTTTCCCGTAACTCTTCGCACTTTGAAGATGTATTAAATTTTGCCACAATTTCACACACAAAGCACGAAACTTTTTTCCCAGCTTTTTTGTCCCCTTCTGTCTAATCCAATTAATTGGTGACCGCTAACAAGTTAATTAGTGGTCAAGTGAGCAAAATGACATCAATTGAGTCCACCAAATTTGGTAATGTTCTCGCTGCCACGGATCACCCCCAAGTTCCATTGGACGGAAATTTTATCGATTTTCACTTAACATAATGCTCCATTCTTTGACATTACCATGGCGTGAAGAGCAAATTACCCAAATGGCAGAGAAAGAGCCCTTAAATTGAAAGCATGTGTGTAGAATTTTATACAGAGTGAATTTCAACGATCATAAAGTTATTATATTTTCATGAATTCTGCTCATTTTGCGTGCAAAGATCAGTGATCGAAAAAGAAAACAACCTAATAAAGAGGTTTATTTTAGAGGAGTTGGATTTAGGTCACAACAAGTGGAGGGTATCGTAAAAAATAGAGTAATTTGGATTCAGTATTTTTTGTGCACGGAAAAAATGTTCAAATTGGTAACTGGAATTTGCAACACTGTTGTGGAGTAATTTTTGCTATTTTGATGAATTCCTTAGTGGAAATTTTGTAAAACAACAGCCCAATAAGGACGCAGAATTTTTTTTTGAAAATTTTTGGTACAAAAATGTTGGATAACCCCTACCCCTAGACTATTCTAGCCGGCTGATATTTCACCCTTTCCCACGCCACTGGTCAGCCTGATCCAATTGATAAAAACAGAATTTACCCTATAATTTATTGCCCCGACACAAAAATGGCAATACTACAATCCAAATCTTTCTCCGTAGGAAATTCAAAGACCTTTCCAATGAGTACCCACGCCGCTGAACCCTATCATGTGGGTACTCATTGGAAAGGTCTTTGAATTTCCTACAATCCTAAACTGGTTTCAACAGACTTTTCATCCCTCTAACTCACTCCTCCTCAGACACAACGTGTCGGGGCACTCTGCCAAGTCTAAATTTGG